>PVLD010003358.1:0-86586 GCA_004027595.1 Dinomys branickii | reverse complement strand
TGGCTCCACCCTGTCGTCGTGCTATGGGTGGGGGCGGGTCCAGGCCATGAGGTGCCCTGAGTGGGGCCCTCAGCGGAGCAGCCACCAGGCCCACTGCGGAGCAGCAGAGGAGCAGCCGCAGGGCCCACAGCGGGGCAGCCGCGGGGCCCACTGCAGAGCATCCGCGGGGCCCACTGCAGAGCATCCACGGGGCCCACAGCGGAGCAGCCACGGGGCCCACAGTGGAGCAGCCGCGGGGCCCACAGCGGAGCAGCCGCGGGGCCCACAGCAGAGCAGACTGGCTCCATTTTTTGAGTTTCATCCCTAATACTCTATGACTCAGCCCTTCATGCCCCAACTCAGGCCAGTTGAGCGCTGGCTCAGCCCATCCATGTTCTGTCACCCAGAGAACTGTAAGAGCTGCCAGACAGAGTATTCTGCCTCCAGCCAGGATCCTCCTCAGTCAACCTTCCAGAGCCTTAGAGCAGACTTCTAATTTCATCACACCACCAACCCTCATCCCCTCCACAATTCCCACTGAGGGATCACATCCAAGCTGTCTCACAGCAGCACAAGGCCAAACCTTCCTCTAGACTTTCCCTAACCTCTATCTCACTCTGGGAACCTCATTCTCTTGGACAGCAGCAACAAGCTGGAGGACAGCAATCAAGACAACAGGGCCATAGTTACCGCCAATGATCTATGCCAGCTCCTTGGACCTTGGGCATAGAGGTCTCTTCATGCAGTGATGCTCCTACCCAGGGAAGCTGGGAAAACAGGGGTCCTCAAGTACTGAGGGGAAAACGACAGGCAGGTAGGGCCTAGGCTCTCATGGCTCAGGGACTCATTTCCTCCCTTCCACAGTGGAAACTCTCCTTGGCTTACTGCCTTCTGTGCATGCTTCTCTCAATGCCCCCTGACTACCTGTCTCTTGCTTGTCATCACTGGCTTGCCAGGACTGTGACATCTATGTCTTTGGGTCACATCTGACTATGAGAAGATTTAGGATTGAACTCAGCTCATCTTTCTGTCCAAACTGTGATAATCTAGTTTCACCAATTCAATATACCAGTAGTCTCCTGTGATGAACAAAATAGAACACACAAAATATTTCCACACAAAACCACATACGAAACTCTTAAGCAAGACATTTTCCACATATTGACACTGAAACTTTTTTTGTCTTTTTGAGACAGGGTCTCACTATGCAGTTCAGGCTGGCCTTGAACTCACTTTGTGGCCCAGGCTGGCGATGCTCTTGTCTCAACCTGAGTGCTGGGATTACAGGCATGTGCCACCACACTCGGCCTTAACATGTACATGTATAAATGTACAATAGATATTGGGAGATGGGAAGAAAATACTCAATGGAAAAGAAAGCAAAGGAGGGGGAGAGGGAAGGAAGGAAAGGACAAGGAAGAAAGAGACTAGAAGGGAAAAAGTGGAAACAAAGCTTTTATAAACAAGGAGGGGAAGAGAGATTGAAGGGGGGGATGGAAAAATAGAAGCAAGATAAATCATGTACATGTACAAATTCCCTATGATGAGTATGACTGTTATGTATATCTAAAATGTGCCAATAAATACAAAAGAATAAAAGTCTGGTAAGGTGGAGACTCCTGTAATCTCAGCATTTGAGATTACAATGAGGGGCTGGGGATATAGCTCAGTGGAATAAGCGCTTGCCTAGCAAGCGCAGGGTCCTGAGTTCGATCCCCAGTACCGCAAAAAAAAAAAAAAAAAAGAGATTACAATGAGACAGGAGGATCACCACAAGTTTCAGGCCAACCTGGGTTACACAGTGAGTTCAGAGCTAGTTTGAACTACATAGAAAGACCCTGTCTCAAAAAAAAAAAGGGAATTAAAAAGGGCTAGGGATGTAGCTCAGTATTACCTGGGTTCAATCCCTAGTACTAAAAGAAGAAAAAAGCAAAACCTTAGGACCATCTACTTCACATGGAAGTTGAGATCTCATGGGACTCCTCCCACTTTCAAGGGTTGATACTTCTTTAAAATCAGAAGGAGAGGCCAGGGATATAGCTCTGTGTCACAGTGCCTGCTTGGCAAGCAAAAGGTCGTAAGTTTGACTCCCAGTACCAAAATAAAGAAATAAATAGGGTAGCCGGGTGTGGTGGCACACACCTGTAATCCCAGCACTGGAGAGGCTGAGGCAGGAGGAGTGTTGTAAGTTCAAGGCCTGCCTGAACAGCACAGTGAGACCCTGTCTCAAACAAGACAAAAAAAAAAAAAAAAGAGAGAGAGAAATAGGGTGGCAAGAAGAACAGCCATTCTGTCATCAATGAGGAAGTGACCTGAGAATATACATTCAACATTGACAAGCACACCCACGGAGTGGGCTTCAAGAAGCATGCCTCTCTAGCACTTACGGAGATTCAGAAATGCACCATAAAGAAGAAGGGGACTCCAGATGTGCACACTGACACCAGGCTCAACACAGCTGTGGAAGCCAAAGGAAGAAGGAATGTCCCACATCTTATCTGTGGAGCCATTCAAGGCCAGCCTGGGCTATAAAGTGAGTTCAAGGCCAGCCTGCATGGTGAGGCCATACCTTAAAATTAAAATAAATGAAATAAAATAAAATAAAAACCAGCTGTCCTGACTGGCTCAGTATCAGGTAAAGTCAACATTGTAGGTTAGGAACCCATCATTCCATTCCTTGGCTGAGTATAGCTGCATAATCTAGCAAGCCATTTGCTTTTCTGTATTCTTCAAGTTTCTGAGAAGAGTGCTAAACTATTCATAGAGAAAAGCCTGTAACAATGACCATCCCAGTAGCAATGAGAACTTGTAAGACTCAGATTATGATCTCTAAGTATAATTGTCCAATAAAAAGAACCAGGTCTCTTGAGAGAAGTGATAACTGTGTTTGTAGAGGAATTTTCATATTAATAGAACACACTGGCAGCATCAGAGAAGAAAGCAGCTCTAAAATGCTACTGATTTAGGTCAAAAAGGCTTGGCAGCCAACTGAATAAACTGCCACTGGCTGAGAGACAATACAAGCATCAATAAGGTAAGTGAAGCCTAAGAAATATATTAAAGTTCACTAATGTGTTACGACACTAAACAGCTAAATCTCATCAGTCCCCTGGGTGAGGTTCGAAGAGCAAGTCATTAGTTTATTTTTTATTTTTGTTCGGATTTTTTTGGTTTTTTTGAGACATGGTCTTGCTATGCAGTTCCACGTGGCCTTGAGCTCTCTGAGTAGTCCAGGCTGGCCTTGAACTCAAGGTGATCCTCCTGCCTCAGCCTCCCGAGTCTTGGGATTACATGCCTAACTAATTTTAAAAGCTGGTAAATATGGGAAAAAGGCAATTATCCTAGCCTCTCCTATATATGTCAGAGTAACCAAGCACAGTAATTGAATGCTAAGCTTCCAAGTTTGGTATTACAGTTACCAACTGCAAAAGGAGATAGAATTAGAATGTCACCATTTTGCAACGCCCAATGAAATATGGTTCCAGTCAATGTCAGTGATTCCTTACAGCATAAACAGAGAACCTAGGTATTAGGTGCCTCCCGAAGTACAAACATCATCTATTATTTTTTAAAAATATGAATCAAGACAGAATTTAATCAAGCCTCCAGCTCTAACTACTAATTTACAGGAAAAATTACAGAATGGGCTGGGGATACAGCTCAATAGTAGAGTGTCAACAAGATACCCAGCCCCAAAGAGAAAAATAAGGGGCAAAGGAATATGTTAAACTGTATGGCAGGAACGTAATCAGTAAAACTAAGGATGGAAGAAACCATTACTCACATAAATACAACTTCACTAATTAAATTAAAAGACCTGGGCATGGTGGAACACACCTGTAACCCCAGTATTTGGGAAGCTGAAGCAGGACTGTCCTGAGTTCAAGGACAGCCTGAACTACATGGGGTGAGACTCTACCTCAAAAAAAGGAAAAACAGAAACAAAAGAAAAATATTAACCTATACACTAAAATAGCTGAGAAAACAACCAACTGAAATGTGTGAATCAGATTTATATCCTAATTGAAACAAATCATATTTTAAAAACTTGAAGCTGGGTGTGGTAGCACAAGCCAGTAATCCCAGCACTGTGGGAGGCTAAGGCAAGGGGATCACAAATCAAGCCAATCCTAGGCAATTTAGTAATCTATGAAGACCCTGTCTCAAAATTAAAAAAAAAAAAAAAGGACTGGGGATGTAGCTCAGTGCAAGACTCTGGGACTGATCCTTACTACTAGAGAAAGCAAGAGATGGGGAGAGAGAGACATGGGGGGTGGGGAATAGCAGAGAAATCTGGACACTAAATGTATATTTGATTGCATTAACAAATTACTTGGGTTTCTTTAAAGAAAAAAAATTGAGGCTATTTTTACAATAGTCACTACCTTATCCAGAGTTGCTGAAATATTTACAGCTGAAATAACATGCTGAGATTTACTCCAAAATAATTTGACATAGCCAGGGATGGTGTGCACACCTATATCCTCAGCTACTCAGCAGGCTGAGATAGGAGGCAGGCAACCTAACAAGAGCCTGTCTCAAAGTTGAAGAGGAGGAAGGAAAGGAAGGGGGAAAAGAGGACAGGAGGGGGAGCGGAGGGGGAGAAAAGGGGAAAAGCGGGGAGGGGGGGAGGAGGAGGCGAGAAGGGAAGAGGGAAAGAGAGGGACAGAGAGGAAGCGGGAGGAAGGTGCAGGGGTGCGGTGGAAGACTGAATACAGCTTAGTGCTGCCTATGTTCAAGACTCAGTACCTAAAAAAAAACTGGAAGCTGAGCGTGGTGGCGCACGCCTGTAATCCCAGCACTCGTGAGGCTGAGGCAGGAGGACCATCGCAAGTTCGAGACCAGCCTGGGCTACACAGTGAGCTCAAGGGCAGCCTGAACTGCATAGCGAGACCCTGTCTCGAAAAGACAAAAAAAAAAAGGAAGTCAGGGGATAAAAAGAGCCTTTTGGTTTTTTGGCAGAGGTGGGGGAGTGGGATGGAGGTAGTGCTGGCGAGGGAGCCCAAGGCCCTCATGAGTGTTAGACAAGCACTCTGCCACCAACTCAAGTAGAGCTATTATTAAAAGGACTGAGGGCCAGGGATATAGCTCAGCAGCACAAGTGCCTGCCTGACAAGTGTGAGGTCCCATGTTCAATTCCTGGTACCAAAAAAAAAAAAAATGCTAAAATGATTTATAATTATCAGTTGGTTTTGAGCTGGGCATAGTGGCACACCCAGGGAATCCCAGCACCTGGGAGGCTAAGGCAGGACAGTTGCGAGTTTGAAACCAGCCTGAGCTATAAAGTGAGCTCAAGGCCAACCTGAGCTGTATAGCAAAACCCTGTCTCAAAAAGACAAAAACAAAAACATAATAAAAGGACTGATACTAGCACTTGGGAGGCTGAGGCAGGAGAATCCTTGCAAGTTCCAGGGCAGCCTGGGCTACAAAGTGAGCTCAAGGCCAGCTTGAACTGCATGGTGAGACTCTGTCTCAAAAGACAGACTAAACAAAACTAAGTAGTCTTATCTCTTCTCATTTTTCATGGCAGCCATGACCTTACTGTGACCTCTAACTAGAAGACCACTCTTCATTTTTATTCTATCATCTTCCCACACAATCTTGAAAATCCACTTTAGGTTTTGTTACTTTATATGTTTTATTAATATTGTGGGTCAACATTATTTCTTTCCTTCTATATCTTATGTGTAACAGACATTTTGGCATTTAGTTGGATTCTCCATATTTCATGTGTAAATTCTTTCTCTCTTCTTAAATGTCAAGAGCCTTAAGATGTCCCTTCCTCTTTTCTGGTACCATACTTGCTTCCTTCTACGCAGTTCCTCCTTCCGTTGCTCATTTTTCTGTCCTCCTCCCAGGCTAACTGGCTTCCTTCTTAGGAAGTACAGTAATGAAAGCTGGAAGAAAAGGCTTCTTTTCCAAAGTGTACCATCCAAGCATCTAACAGGACCACCTTAGTTTTCATACAGATAAAACCACTCTGAGAATGAAGGCAACTGTACTCACTCGCTGTTAGTGCTATAACAAATGATCACAAATGTGGTGGCAAAGCAATGGAAATCCTGTAGTTTGTAATCCTATAGTTCTGTAGGTCTGAAGAACTACATGGGTCTTAGTGAAGTTCAGAAGGAAGAAATGTTTCTTACATGAGCAAACGTGCACTTGAACATGGAAGTGCCACGACCTCTGCTCCCCAGAGGCTGAAACACACTCACGTAGCTATATCCACCAACCCCTAGTGGACAGGCCTCTGTGGAGGTGAGATTCCTCACCACCACTGCCCCGGCCTCACACCCACTGCTAAGGAGCCTGTACTCCTGTTCCAGCACCTGCCGCTTGGGGCTCTTAGGTCCCTTTGAGTGGCCCAACTATATTTCTACATTCACATGTAGAACTCCATCTGAAACACTCTTCCCTCCAGCTCTCTAGATGGCTGGCTCCTTCCTGGAAGGGCCTTAACCAGCCACGCCCTTAAATAAAGATTCTCAGCCAGGCATGAAAGCATGCACCTGTAATTTCAACACTGTAGGAGACTGAGGCAGGAGGATCACAAGTTAGAGTCCAATCACAAGTTAGCAACTTAGCAAGGCCTTGTCTTAAAAGGAATAAAAAGGGGTAAGGGTGCAAAGCTCAGTGCAAACGTTCTGGGTTCAATCCCCAGTACTGCCATAAATAAATACATACTAAAAAAAAAATTTAGTTTTTTTGGTCTTTTTTGAGACAGGGTCTCGCTATGCAGTTCAGGCTGGCCTTGAGCTCGCTTCATAGCCCAGGCTGGTCTCGAACTCACAACGATCCTCCCGCCTCAGCCACCCAAGCGCTGGGATTACAGGCGTGTGCCACCACGCCCGGCTACAAAATTTTTGTAAAACTGTGACACTTCTTTACTATCTCACAGACACTGCCCTTCATATTTAATTTTTACACTTAATAATAACAATAGTAAAAACAATAGTGGGGGCTGGGGATATAGCTCAGTGGAACAAGTGCCTGCCTGGCACGCGCAAGGTCCTGAGTTCGGTTCCCGGTGCCAAAAACCAGATGAAAAAATAATAATAGGAGCCGGCACACTGGGGATTTACTATGTGCCAAGTCTGTGCCAAACACTTACGCTGACTGGGACATGGATCCGGTCTCCCTCAAGACTTCGTGAGCTTCAATTTAATTCCCAGGGTGAGACATTAAGAGACTGGAGACAATCTAAGGGGTTTAGAGGTGCAGCCCTTGCCAAATTACTAGGATTAACCAGGTAAAACTCCCATGACCGTCTCAGCGGCTTTATAAGAAAAGGGAGCCGGGTGTGGTGGCGCACGCCTGTAATCCCAGCGCTGGGGGCTGAGGCTGGAGGCTTGCCGCAAGTTTGGGACCAGGCTACATAGTGAGTTCGGGGGCAGCCTGAACTATACAGTGAGACGCTGTCTCAAAAAACAGAAAAAGGGAGAGAACAACAGACAAATATGTATCTATAGGAATATGCACATGGGCATATATGTATGTACACATATGTGTGTGTGTACATATACATAAACATATACATATACATATACCCACGCTCCCTGTCTCTTGCCATGTAATGTCCATCACCACCTCAGGTCTCTGGCAGCAAGAACACCATCACCAGAACCATGCGCTAACACAATATGCACTTCTTTTCTAGTATCTCCTTCAATCTGAGGTATTGTGTTACTGGCAACAGAAAATGGACTGACGCAGCACTTTATGTGCAACACCTTATTTAACTACAACCACTATCCCACTATTAGCATCACTTCACAGATAATGAAAAGTTAGGCCTGAGAGGTTACATACCTCACTTACAGCCACAGGGCAGTGAGAAAGCAAACCGACATTTCTAAGTACTACCGTATTACAAAGTATCTCAGCCAGGTATGCACACCTATAATTCCAGCACTAAGGAGACTGGGGCTGGAGGATCACCAAGAGTTTAAACCAGCCTGAGTTACTTAGCAAGTTCAAGGCCAGCCTAGACTACATATCTATCTCAAAAACCCAAATATTTCAGTCCCTATTGGTATAAAATAGGTAAATTAATGTAATACTCTATGATTTTTCTTGATACATCTCAACTCACCTCCTCTTCCCCCAAATTCTTAGCACAGGAATCAGCTCCTAAAATGTATTCAATACATCCAGAACAATGAGCACTGTAAAGAGCCTTTGTGATCACCAAGCTATGTATCCTTAGCTCATCAGAGGGGAATGCCTTTTCTAGGATATTAAAGAGAACTAAGCAAAATGCACCCTGAAGGTTATATGGGCTTCAGGGACCCTAAGACAGATCACTCTAGCAAAAGACAGCACTCAGTGGGCAGTTGCCCTGCTGAAGGAAGAGTAGGATTCTATATTCTGCCTCTTACAAACACCCTCTGCCCAATGCCCTATTCCTTCTAAAAAGTGTCCCAACACCTGAAACATGTTACTAGAAAACTTATCACCATCCCAGCACACATGTAAAGATCTGTCTAGGAAGCCAGGTGTGGTGGCACACGCCTGTAACCCCAGCACTTGGGAGGCTGAGGCATGAGGACCGTTGCAAGTTCGAGACCAGCCTGGGCTACAAAGTGAGCTCAAGGCCAGGCTGAACTGCAAAGCAAGACCCTGTCTCAAAAAGACCAAAAAAAAAAAAAAAATCTCTCTAGGGACCACAGGCTTCCTAGTCCCACCTTTTCTTCTTAAGGAGGCAAAAACTACCCAGTAACAGCAGTCTTGAGGCCAGCCCTCTGATACCACCTTTACAGGCAGGGAAAGCTTTTCTGTGGTGGATAAAAGGGATTGCTGGTCTGCTTCTGGTTATTTTGGTTATTCTCATCTCTTGATAGTCCTGAGCATCTCCAGAATACGACGTCTCAACAACCCCAAATTCTATGTCACTTGGGAAGTAGTACTGACAAATGCCACAGGGAGTAGGGATCGGAGGGAACAACACTGCAGTCTAGCATGACTACAGAGTTTCCAAGATGAGGTGGTACAGGGGCTGCGCTTCATGAGGACAAGGATGCAGAGCAAAGAGCAGGTGAAATAATATGGAAAACATGGGCTCATGTTCACTGAGTGCTTACTTTATCCTTGAAGATTACTGTCTCCTCGGTGCTGTTTCACACACAGTAGCTTGCTGATGCCTCACAGTCTTTATGAGGCAGACACTATCAAGTACCAGGGGCAGAACCCAAGGCTTGAAAGGGTTCAATAACTTGTCTAAAGTAATCCAGTAATTGGTATGGTTGGGATTCCAAACCAGGTTTGCTGACTCCAAAGTCCCACAACATCATGTGCACCACCTGCCGAGGGATGGTTTGTGTGAAGGACAGGAGTATGTGTGAAAAAGCAAGGGACCCCTGAATGCCTCGCCAAAGGTCTGCCACTATTCCATGACAGGGTCACTGTGCTGAGAAATGGTGCAGGAAGAATGGCCTAGAATGTTTATGGAGGATGATGGAGGAAGATGGGAACCATGTGCCCCTTGAAGATCTACAGGAAGGGAGAAGCATCAGGGAGTAAGGAAAGCCAGAGAAGCCAAGCGAACGCCAGTTAACCATCCCTGGTGTTCACCTGTAGATTGAACAAAGATGTTCTTCAAGGTCCAGTCAGTCCATAGAACTCACATTATGTACCCCGCACGCAGAAGTGCTCTCTTCTCCTTCCTCAACTCCACTGAAGAAGGATGAACAACTTTTCTCACAGATTTATATTTAAATCATAAAATCTACAATGACTGTACTTTACTGGGTAGTGAATCCAGAGCCTTGTACATGTTAGACAATTGTTCTACCACTGCACTACAACCTTAGTCCTTTTTGATTTTGAGACAGTCTTCCTAAATCCCCCCTCCTCCACCTCCGGTCTCCAACCTGCCACCCTTCTGCCTCAGCCTCTGGAGTAGCTGAAATTACAGGGCAGCACCACCAAGACTTAAATTCTAAAGTTTTTGATAAAAAATTTTTCTCCAGGCTGGGGATATAGCTCAGTGGCACAGTGCCTGCCTGGCAAAAGCAAGGTCCTGAGTTCGATTCCCGATACCCTAAAAACTATTTTTGTTTTCTCCAGTGGGTAAACCATCTACTTTCCCCTTCCAGTAATAAGTACCTGGCTCAGAGGTATCATTTAGAGATCAGGGATGGTAACCTCACCCTAGGGGAAAGTCTAGAAACAGGGGCATCTCTAACTTGGCCGCAGCTGTGCCTGAGGGTGTCAATCTCACTTTGGGGCTGTGTGATGAGAGGAAAAGGGAACTCGGCTCCTTGCTACTCTTGTGTAAGAATCCCAGTTACAAGAGCAACGCCCCCTCCCCCCGCTGGCTGAGGAGCTGAATTTTAGCCAAATACTTGTGCACGAACAGCCACCCCCTGGCTCTCCCAGACTCCTTAGCAAAGCCACCCAGCCAGCGGTTCAGTTTGGGAGGAATCCCTTGCAAATAGGGTTCAGCAATTTCCCAGGAATGCTCAGTCCTCCGGTCAAGGAGAAGACAATGTGGGGGGAGGGGGCTTTTCCACTTAGCTTCCCTAAGCGTTGCCAGGGTACAGCTCTGGGTGAAGAGGTTTGTCTGGGGACCTTTCATATCGGCCACAACACTCCCAAGAGACACTCCCCTTCCAAATTACGTGACCAGCACAAGAGGAGGAAGAGGCAGTCCAAGACAGACGAAGCATTGCGGTTCTAGTCTTGTTTCTGTCAGGTCAGGCGCCGAGCCGCAGCTCTAGGTAGATCCCCTTCTCACACTCCCGCCCTCAGCTCCCGCTTTGCCAGTGAGGCCTCTCAGGCCCTTCAAGACCATCCCGCCCCTGCTTCGGGATTCCTGGCTCCGGGCAGGCTCCATACTGGTCATTCGTGGCCCCTCAGCCCCGGCCCGCGGCTCACCCTCTAGCGTTTCGCACTGCACCAGGTTGAGGTAGTCGGCCTGGCTGAGCACCCCAGCCTTGAGCCCGCGCACCAGTCCCTCCAAGTAGCCATTGTCTACGTTGAAGTATAGCTCCGGGAAGAACGACATGGCTGCGGCAGGGACGGCAGGACCGGAGAGCCCCAACCGGCCGGCACGCAACGCAACTCCAAAATCAGCTGACGCGGCGTCCGCAACTGGCTGTCAAGTGCGTCAGGTGACGCACAAGTGCCTCACGTGACCGCAACTGAGCCGCTTCCGGCTGCCGGTTGGTTTCCGGCGCAAGCTTTGCGCTGGTGTGAGCTGCAGACCGCCCGTGGCGCCTGCGCGCTGAGAGAAGGCGGTCCTCCAGCTCCCCCGTTTGTAGAGCTACTTGGATGTCCAAGGGCCACCGCATGGGGTCGCCGTTGACTGCAGAATTAGCTGGGAGCCCTCTTGTTTTCCCGGGTTAGGTGCCCCTAGCACTGCAAGGTCTGTGAAGTAAAGGTGGAACTGGGAGGGCTTTCTATGCTTGCAAAGGTTTCACACTGCTGAGCCAGACTCTTCCTAAAGGGGAACTGAAATAACGTGAGACGCAGACTTTACTGGAGGTCACAGTTAGCTGCCAGCAGGCCCTGGAACCTAATGCTTATTTGCTAACAGCTCGGGTGCCTTACTGCGTCCGGCTTCCACTACATCGTTGTTGCACGAGATTCTCCAGGGGTGAAGTACGACTTTCTTCAGCTTCCCCTAAAAGCCCCTGGTGCCCTAAAACGGCGCGTATATCTGGCTCAGAAGACGGATAGCAGGCCTTGGGTAAGGCTGTGTGTGATTTCTTGGGTTGGTGACATCCGGTACCTCTTCCATATACCCAGTGCCCCCTGACCCCCACGTTTGAAAGAACCACAACCTTTGGATTGGTTCTATCCTTTATTCGCGTCCCGCGTCTCTGTGCAGATGTCGGCCGGTTAGGTGCGGCTGCAGGGGTTCGTACCAGTACCCAGCTTGCGGCAGTAGCAGAAAGCGTTGAAGAAGCGGCAGTAGCAGGTGGCACACGGGTCGCAGCACGGTACCTGCTGCCCCAGGCAGGACTCATGCAGCCTTACACAGCGGCGTGGAGTGCGGGGCTCGCGGTTCTGCGGGTCTAGCACCTGCATCGGCAGGGGAGCAGGAACGTGGGCATGGGCCTCCAAAGGCAAGTTCTGGGATCTAATCTCCAATCTTGTAGGATGGCAGTAGAATGAGGTCTGCAGTGACACACAACCACCCTCCCCCCTCCCCCGGCCTGATAAGGGAGTCTGGAGGTGGGAAGAAGGGATGGTACTAAATGCCCCCTGCTCACCCCTTTCCCTGAGCAGTTACCTCTGCCAAAGCTTCTGCCTTCTGCAGCAGAGCCTCTTCTGCTTGTTCTGCAGTTGTCCTCTTCAGCGAAACATGCAGGCCTAGGCCTGGGTCAGAGGCTGTGAGGGCAGGACCCTCCATGCCCAAAGTACCCACCTCTCAGGAGTAGATTGTGAAGGGGGTAAGAGGGTATATCAGGCAGGCAAGTTTGTAGCCTGTGAGTGTCCAGACCCCACCCAACCCCACCCCTGCCCACACTGACCTTGGAACTCTGGCAACAGGACCTGGTCAGGCCTTCTGATGCCCTCCAGTGGGGGCAAGCCCATCTGGGCCCCCTGTGTGGCAGGCAATGCCAGCAGAAAGACACAGCTCAGCAGCACTGTAGTCAGCATGGCCTGGTTCAGCAGGAAAACCCAACACTTAGGCCCTCCTCACTGTGGAGTACCCTCTAGGTGCCCAAAGAGAGTGCCCCCCACCAGAGTAGGAGTCCCTGTCCAGCCCAAGGACTTACCTCTGCTTGCTGGTCCTTGCCTAGAGAGTGCTAGCCACCTGTGCCCCCAATTATATGCTAGGGTCTAATGAAAGACCTACACGTGACTTCTCTCTGCAGTCACACATGAGGGGCCCTCCCTGGATGGTGGGGGCACAGTTCGGGCCTCACTCTCTAGAGCCTGAACCTACTAGAGGTGCTCTACTAGAGGGGTGCTCATCTCCCATTTGCAATGAGGACTCAAGCAGCCAATTAAAGTTTGAGTTCTAGGGCCCCTAAATTTTCCAAACTCAGGACCCAAACCCAGTGTGTGGACCAGGATGGAGCCATTAGCCATAATAAGGCAAGCGGCCCTGAGAGCTTAATTTAATTTCTTGCTCCGGAGATGCTCATTCAGGCCCTATGTGGGATGTTGTTTTCTTTGTTTCCAGGAACTTGGGTCAAGGGCATTGAAGGGGGTGGTGAGCCAGTGACTGTTGTGGGATTTCTTTGGAGAAAGAGGAATGGGGAAGATGCTCACCTAGTGAAAAATAGGCTCTCCTGGTTGTATCCCTCACCCTGCTTCCCCTTCCTTTTCTCTCTTCTGGCTCCTCTAAGACCCCCACCCCTACGCCTGTCCCCCAGATCTTTCTACACTTCGGGTTCCTGGAAACCAAGGAAGTAGAACGGACTGTTCCCTTGGTGGGGAAGCAGCTTCAGAGTAAAAAGCTTTCGGGCTGCCTGCCTCATTAGTGTTAATGGATGCTCCTTCCGCCCTGTGTTGTCAGGCCTCTGCCCATGCCTGGTATCATCAGCGCAAGCCTGCAATGAGAACTCATCTGTGGATAGGGAAGGGTACCCAGGCGCCCACTTGTCCCTGCCTTTCCTCACCCCTCTGGAGGGCTTTTTATTACTCATGTGTCCATCTGGAATGGGATACAGGCGGAATCAACTTAGAGGCCCCAGCATCTGAACTGGGCTGGCCCAAAGCAGAGGAAGAGGAGGAAGGAGTTATTGGGGTCTGCAGTCCAGGTCCACACAGGCTCTTTGGAGCAGGAGGATGCCTGAGGAAATCCTCCGAGCAAGTTGCCATCTGCCAGCATTTTCCTGGAGTCAACAACTTTGTTTGTGCGCAGGCTTCATGGTGAGGAGGCGCGCTGCAGAGGGTGGGCCCATGGCAAGCTTCTTCCACAGACAAGCGCTAGTATCCATTCTGAGATCAGGCTTCTGTCGGGCTCTCCCAAGCTTGGCTCAGAGTAACAATCCTTGGAGCTCAGAAGGTCACTTGTGACTGCCTGGGTGTGTGTGGAGGAGATGACACTGAAGAATCAGACAACCCTCCCTTTAGGACAATCCAGCAAAGGGACAGACCCTTTATCTGCCTAAGAATGGTGGCAACAGTTTAGTGACCCTTTCCCAGAACAGACCTAGGGTTGAGGCCTCTCTGGCACCTAGATACACATTTCCCAGAGGCCTACCTCAGGCCCCCTTCAAGACTTTCTTTTCTCTAG
Source organism: Dinomys branickii (assembly GCA_004027595.1). NCBI lineage: Eukaryota > Metazoa > Chordata > Mammalia > Rodentia > Dinomyidae > Dinomys > Dinomys branickii. Next base: position 72,413 of record PVLD010003358.1, on the reverse strand, counting down.
AGTGACACAGGATGGAGAAGAGGCCCCCAGTTGTGCTTCCAACCTGACTGAGTCACCTGAGGCTCAGGAAAGGGCCTCATATATATTATTGTATGTGAGGCACTTTCCCCATATCCTTGTGTCCTGGCCCCATCTCCAGAGATTCTGGCTGAAGAGACAGGGAAGAAGGATTGCATGTGGACTGGAAAGGTGCTCTGAGGAGTTGAGGTGAGAACTCTGGGCACCAGCGGGTTCCACTCAGCATTCGTCTTTCCTTCTAACTTTGCTTCTTGGTAAACAGTTGCCTGTTTTCAGTAGTCTGTAAAAGAACCCCATTAGAGCCTGTTTCCTCAGTAAATGACCATAAACAAGGTGGGTGATTTCACTGGTCAGGAAGCAACCTAATGTTTGTTTCAATTTTTATTTTTTATTAGTACATGTTTGTAGTACATAATGATCACCTTCCTCATGGGGAGTTGGAACATGCACATAACACATCTTAGTTCTTTACGCTCTTCCCTTCCCTCCACTCATTTCTTGGTCCTCTTCCCTTGGGCAAAAGATCTGTCTCCTTACTTCCTATTATCTTGGCAAAATGACCTTCAGAAATATGCAATGTGTTCTGGTTGGAGGATTTGGGAGCACTCAGGTGCGGAGCCTACCTGGTGAGGCTGGGGCCCAATTCCAGGGGGGAGAAAGGGGAGCAGGTGTATGCTGTCTGCCAGAGACCACACGTGAAGATAAGTGTGAATGAATCCCACCCCTCCTCTCCCCCAGCCCCACCGTGTATACTTATCCCCAGAGTGCTCTTGTCACTTTGTCCCATGGGAGTATTCAGTACACAGTGTAAATTTTCTTTAATCCATACTTTTAAGATTTGTACACCCTGGGTTCAATCCCTAGCATTGCAAAGATAAGAAGAAAGGAAGAAAGAAAGAATGATTTTATTGTGTTGCACCTTAATGAAGAATTTTTTTTCTTTTTCCTTTATTAGCGGTTCATAAAATAATGGGATGTCTAACAGTAAATAACCCTTTAGAGTGTACGATGTAGGGTATATGAAAGGACTCCCTCCTCAAAGGGAGGTGCCCCTTGCCTTGTCCATTAGGGACATTCTGAGGCTTTGTTTCCCACCATTTGCTTTAAAGAAAAGGCCTTTCAGACTGTTCAGAGGCCCATTGTTAACCCTCCTTTCAAGGGAGAGAACTGTTAAGAAAGCAGAACCAGTGAGATGACACTGGTTGCAATGAACCAAAAGCTTGATTTATAGTCTTAAAAGAATAACTTATTGGCTCAGATAACTGAAAAAGTCCAAAAGTAGGGTTCATTGCAAATGAGGTTTGATCTAATACTTTTTTTTTTCTGTACTGGGGATTGAGCCTAAGGCCCTCACACTGATGTATATCCCCAGTCCTTTTTTATTTTTTATTTTAAGACAGGGTCTCACTGTTGGGCATGGTGGCACATGCCTGTAATCCCAGCACTTGGGAGAACGAAGCAGGAGAATTACCTCAGATTCAAGGCCAACCTAGGCTACATAGCAAGACTATCTCAACACACACAACAGGGTCTCACTAAACTACCCAGGCTGAGCTCAGACTTGCAACCCTCTTGTCGTGGCCTCCCAAAGTATTGGAAATGTTATGGGACTCCAAATGATATAAAGGAAATATAACTCCCATCTTGCTATATGTCAGATATGCCAAGTTTTTGTTCTCCAAAACTGAAGAATGAATTCTAAAGAACAACAGAGGTTTAGAGTAGGAATTTTTTCTGAGGGAGAGGTAGCTCTAGCAAGATAGGAGGGGGCCCAAGTGGGTTGCCATGGACTCCACTTTCTAGAGGAAGTTTTATAGAGCAAAATCACAATGTGGATGCAAAATTATGAGGTAGGTACAACATGGGATGAAACTATGATCGACCAATAAGATTACAAGTACAGCTGCTTAGGTAATGTTGATCCAATGGGGAAACAGGTCACATAACAAAAGTACATTGAAAGAACATGGACATTTTTCAGAAGAGATGAGTCAGGCGGTCCTGATCACCCACTGGTGACTGATGTCTATCTAGACTTTATTGGAACAGGTGATACCAATTATAGTACATTGCTTATTCCTTAGGGACACACATAGGCTTGGGCATTCTGTCTTTATCTTGAGGCCTGGCTCTCAGTGGATATGCCTCCTGCCATGGTTGTAATGTATTCTCATCCTCTGCACTGACTGCCTCAAAGGAGTACCTCTGTCTGACTGCCTATATTTCTACCTAACTTAGCTGTCTATAGTAGGACCCCGAGCACGTGTCATCATGCCTGGTTTCTAATACCCCTTGGCCTTAGAAGCACACAGTAGGGCAGACACAGCTGGTTGCCTTCCCAGTGCCCATTTCCAGTTTTGTTTAGGGCATTGTCCAAACACACTAACTTCCTGAGATCCCCTAAGAGTTTGTAGTGTCTGTGGGATACATTTGTGACTCATGAGACTAAGGCTTAAGCTTTGTGGGAAAGTTTGGGTTCCCTGGAGAGGTATTTAAGGAGGGTTCATTAAGACAGAGGGACCTTCTCAAAAGGAAAAATAACTTCCAGGACAGTTTTTGCACAGTTGTTCATGATGCAAATCCTATGGTTTCTAGCAGCATAACTCTGAACCCCCACTGTCCCACACTCAGCCTCCTGGTTCCGGGCTCCAAGGATTCAGTCCACTTCTGTCCTCATTGAAACCAAGTAACAGCTAAAGTCCCACAAATCTTCCCAGGATACCCAGGATAGACCTGCTCCCTAGGCTTGGCAAAGGGAACCTCCATCTCTTGGGACCTTTTTCTTGACCCTTGAGGTGGGGCCTCTTATTGTTTTGGAAAAGAGGGAAGAAGTCCTGATGGTTCTACCCCGGATAAGAGTGATCCTCCCTAGTATGACAGCCCTGGACTACAGTGCAGGGCAGAAGTTGGAGACAGCTGGAATAGATCTACTGTAGTCCCCTCCCATCCGTTCTAGAGATTTGTGAGGACAGAGCTAGCTCTTGGCACTTGTAACTGACCTCTAGAGTGAGTATGGAAAGGCCTGGGCACCTTAGAGGTGATACTAGCTGTGGATGTTCCATTAGAGAGCACCGAAGAGGTCAGGTCCAGGATAGGGCAGGGCCCCATGAACCTGTTTCAGTTGTGTTTAAACATGTGTACTTCAAGCCTGGCATGGTGGCACATGCCTGTAATCCCAGCACTCAGGAGGCTAAGACAGGAAGATTGTTGAAAGTTTGAGACCAGCCTGAGCTACAAAGTGAACTCCAGACCAGCCTGAACTGCATAAGGCAAGACCCTGTCTCAAAATGACACAATTAATTAATTATTTAATTTGTGGATTCCAAGAGTGCCCACTCCAGCAGAAGCAGCCCAATCTAAACAATTATGAGAATGTCAATAAGTCTAGGGAATTTGGCCTCCCCAGATTTTATCAATCATAAGCTCTTCAGATTAGGCATAGCTACTAGAAATAGGCTTTGTTTACTTGCTTGCTTGCTTGTTTGTTTGTTGAAACTGAGTCTCACTATGTAGGCTGGTCTTGAACTTGTTAGGTAGCCCAAGTTGGCCTTGAACTCAAGATCTTCCCATTTTACTGTCCTGAATGCTGGGATGTGTCATCATACATGTCTGTGGCCTGTTGGGAACCAGGCTGCATAGGACACAAGCAGCAAGCAAGCACAAGAAGTTTCATCTGTATTTACAACTTCTCCCCATCACTCAAATTACCCCCGAGTTCTCCCTCCTGTCAGATCAGCAGTGGCATTAGGTTCTTGTAGGAACAAGAACCCAACTGTGAACTACACATGTGAGAGATGTAGGTTGCATGCTCCTTGGAGAATCTAATGCCTGATGAAATCAGGTGGAGTGAGGCAGTGATGCCAGTGCTGTGAAGCAGCTGCAAAAGACAAATTAACAGAGGCAGAGAGGTTAGGCTACACAGAATCCATAATAAAGCAATTGCTTGCAGACTCTATAAAACCCTATCCATGAGTGGCAAGTGACGAACTGTACCTGGTGACAAGCTTTATACTTGTGAGTTGATGCTCTTCAATTTTACAGATGTACCTAGTGGAAAGCTTTAATTCAGAATCTGACACTTATTCTAGTCCTTGCAAGGGCCACCCATTAGCTTATTTATCACATCCATCTGTACCTCTTTCCTGCACTGTGCACTTGTTTCAGTCATAGCTGTGGTAAGCCTGCAAGCTAACCTCAGCCAAAATGAGTAAAAATCAAACATCCCTGGAGAGCTGCTTTGAAAAGGAGGAAAGACCCAATAATGAGACAGTAGAAAACCCTAAGACTGCCAACATAAAGTTACATTAAAAGAAAGAAAAAAAAGAAAGAGCCAATGCCCTACTTAAATTACAGGTTCATTTCGACAAGTGATCCATATTCTCAAAGCCTGCCTTGTTTTTATTTTATTTAATTAATTAATTAATTAATTTTGGTCTTTTTGGGACAGGGTCTCATTATGCAGTTCAGACTGGCCTTGAGCTCACTTTGTAGCCCAGGTCAAAGCCTGATTTGTATAATGTGTAGTGACCTGTTATCTAATGAAGCAATGAAACCATTGAAACTGATTAATCACATGGAGACCAAGCATCCTGAATTAAAAGATAAGCCTATCAGGTGTGGTGGTACACACCTGTAATGTCAGCACTTGGGATCCTCCTGAGGCAGGAGATCCAGGAGTTCAATGCCAGCCTGGGTTACATAGTGAGTTCAAGGTCAGCCTGAACTACATAGTGAGACCCTGTCTCAAAAACAAACAAACAAACAAATACAAATAAAAACAAGACTTTGGAGCTATTCAAGGGAAGAAAACATGAACATGAAAAACAGAAGGAATAATTGAATGCCACCAATTTGTCAAATGTGTCTTTGCTGAGAACATCATTCTTAGTGGCTCATCACATTACTAAAACTAAGACCTCACAAAAGTCATGTGGCTTTCTAAAGGTAGATAACTTTCTAAAGGCCAGAGTTTTTGACTTACTAGAGATTTTTACTTACTTTGATGAAGAATTGATCTCATCTGCTGCTAAGGACATTTGTCATGAGCTTTTAGGACAGAATGCAGTTCAAAAAGTGGCATGTATTCCTCTTTCAGACAGCACCATAACTAGACAAATTGATGAGCTTGCTAGATGTGGTGGCACATGCCTGTAATTCCAGCACTTGGGAGGCTGAGGCAGGAGGATCATTGAGAGTTCGAAACCAGCCTGGGCTACAAAGTGCGCTTGAGGCCACCCTGAACCACATAGTGAGACCCTGTCTCAAAAATAAACCAAAACAAACAAATGAACAAACAAACAAAAAAAAAACACTGATGAACTAGCAGAGAATATTGAGGCATGTTTGTTAGAGAGGATTAGTGAGTCACCATGGTACACAACCCAGGTTGTCAAGTCTACCACTGTTGACAGTAAGGTAACAATGCTTGTTTTGTGTGATATATTATTCAACAGGATATACATAAGGATATGTTATGTGGGCTTTGTTGCCATCTACTACCACAGCTGAATAACTGTTCAGATCCTTGAATGATTGCATAGCCAGAAAATCAAATTGGTCATTTGCGTCAGTATAGAGCAGCTGCTGTGACTGGACAGCTTTCTGGTTTCATTGTTCTGGTCACAGAGGTCGCGTCTGGATGTGAGTCTATACACTGTGTCATCCACAGAGAAATGCTAGCTAGCTAGAAAGTGTCTCTTGACCTTAACAATGTTTCGCAGGATGTGATTCAAAGTATAAACCATGTTAAAGTACATGCTCTTCACTTGGTCTCTTCATGCAGCGCGGGGAGGAGAGGGTCGCAGAACATACACATCTCTTATTTCCAAATTGAGGTGGCCTTCTAAAGGTATATTACTTTCTAAAGGCCAGAGTTTTTAACTTGCTGGGTCCACTTTAGAGATTTAGAAAAACAGTTACCAGTAGGAGCACATTTCAGTGACACAGAATGGTGTGCAAAACTTGCTTATTCACGTGACATATTCAACCTACTCAAAAACAACCTCAATCTGTCACTTCGAGGGAGAATAACTGTGTTCAAGTTGGCAGGTAAAATGGATACATTCAAAGCCAAACTGGAAGTGTGGAGCTGATGTCTTAGTCACTTTCATCAGTGGGACAAAATACCCCACACCCACAGCTTAAAAGAGCAGAGATTTATTTTGGCTAATGGTCTTTAGAGGACTTGGTGTATTGTTGGTTGGCTCCAGGTTGGAAGGGCATGGTTGAAGGGTCTGGTAAAAGAATGCTGCTCACACAGTGGTGGCCAGCAAGCACGAGAGGAGGAGGAGCTAGTAGGGGGGAATAGCCCCTTCAGGTCACACCCCTAGTGGCCTGCCTCTTCCGACCATAACCTACCTTTTTTTTTCTTTTTTGGCCTTTTTGAGACAGGGTCTCACTATGCAGTTCAGGCTGACCTTGAGCTCACTTTGTAGCCCAGGCTGGTCTCCAACTCACAACAATCCTCCTGCCTCAGCCTCCGGAGTTCTGGGATTACAGGCCTGGACCACGACGTCCGGCTAGAAGAGATTTTGAAAGAGAATGTGCTTCTTTCTCCCAGCTGGTGCATGATCATTTACCTTAGCTTTCAAGAGTCTGAGCATTACTTCCCAACCACAAAAGGTCCCTAACTGGGAAGGAATGGATCCCCAACCTGTTTGTGGATAAGCCAAGTGAATGGATTTTGTGCTAGAAGAGGATCAACTGCTTGAGATCGCAAATGACAGTGGCCTTAAAAATATGTTTGAGGCAACTTAACTCTCCAAATGAAAAAAAAAAAAGAAACTCTCCAAATGTTCTGGATTAAAATTAAGGTGAAATATTCTGACATTGCCACAAACATACTGAAAAGCTTGCCTTCTGCCTTAGTTACTTTTCTCATTGTTGAGACACAATACCTGACATTCAAAGTTAAAGGAGGGAAGTTTTCTTTCAACTCACACTTTGTGGAGGCTTCAGTCCATAACTGGCTGGCTCCAAGGCAGAGCGGCATGGCAAAGGGGTATTGCGGGGGAGAAACTGTCCATGGCAAAGCAGTACAGAAGACAGCAAGGCAGCAAGTGAGCAACAAGCAATAAGCTAGGACAAGCGGCAAGTGGCAATAGCAGCTTTTTTTCTATCCATTTATATTCTATCGGGGCTACCTGCCCTTAGGGTAGGTGTCACTCACACCCAGAACTATGTCAAACCAATCAGTGGACTAATTTAGTAATCATACACCCTAGTCCCAGTATCACAAACTCTAGATGCAGCTGCCTTTGCAAAAGGCCCTCCTCTGACCACATGAGGCTTTGAGGGGACATTTAGACAAAAGCCATGACACCTTCATTTTCAATGTCTTATATTTATAGGAATCTTTTGCAGTGACAGCAACCAAAATGAGAATGGACATGAACAATACACTTTGGGTGTCATAGTCACCCATCACCCCAACACAGGACCACCTAGTTGCAGGAAAACAAGCTCAGAGATCTCATTCATTCTGCATTATAGTTAAGTTGTATAATTTTCATTAGATATTACAATGCAATAATGGTAGATATAAGGTGTACAATAAAAATAATGTGCTTGAATTTTCTCAAAACTATACCTCACTATTTCTTCTTGTTCTTCTTCCTCTTCTTCTCCTTCCTCTTCTTTGCATGCGTGTGTGTGTGTGTGTGTGTGTGTGTGTGTGTGTTGGGAATTGAACCCAGAGCCTTTACCCTGAACTGTATCAACAGCCCTTCTTATCTTTTTATCTCAACATCTGGTCTCATAAAATGCTAAGTTGCTTGGGCTGTGCTCAAATTTATGATCCTTGGCTCAGCTTTCCAGAGTGCTGTGATTACAGGCACATGCTACACACCCAGTTCCCTCTGCTCGCCCTTTCTTTTTTTCTTTCTTTCTTTTCCTACTACCATTTCTAATTCCAAAAGCCAATGCTTTCCTCATATGAGATTGTGGTTGAGAACTGGGAACCAAGGAGTAGGTAGGAGCTTCTGGGGTATCAAAAGCAGAAGAACAGCTCAGCTTTAGGGGACATCAATATGACCTGGCCCTTATCAGTCAGTGAGGAGGCAGACTCATTTCTTCATCTATGAAATATTTATTGAGTTCTTGCATACAAGAGCCTGGTACAGACACTTAGGTCTTACTGAGGGCCTTGGAGTTCAGGAAGCTGAGTTCATGTGAGGCTTGGGTGTGGGAACACATAGAATTCTGGTCTCCTGGGGCTCCTGTGTTCTGTTCAGCTTCACAGTTAGACCTTGCCAGCCCCAGATGAGCTGGGCCATCACCTCCAGCGTGTTCTGGATGGATTTTGTTCACTATCAGTGGGACCTGAAGAGCACATAACCCTCATGGTCAGCTGAGACCAAATCTGCAGAGTTAACCAAAGTAAGAGATGGGTCCAGAGAAACTGAGCCCTATACCAGGGGTCTGAATGCCACCCACTAGTTACCCAGGCCCAGGAGATGAACTTTATGTGGATGCCCCAGAGATTCCTGTGTAAGGGATCTGCCCCTCCTCCAACCCATCACCTCTTCTTGAGCAAGCCTTCCTCCTTCCAGAGCTTCCCACACCCTCAGGGACTGGTTCCCCAAGTTTTATTATCTGCCTCCTCCATCTGCAGTCTGAGTCCCAGGACTCAATCCTCCAAACTCCTTTAGGAGTTTGGGCAACTTCACTCAATGATAATGTGTGCCCTTCCTGCAATGGATAGCTCTTAAAAACTCGAATTCAAGGGCACTGGCCCCCCTCATATGACAACTTTGTCAGGCTTTTTCCTGAGAACTCAGCTGTTCTCAGATTGCAGCTGGGCTGTAATGTTGGTGGCCAGAAAACTGGTCCTCATAGTTTTCTGTGAGGCTTAACCTGGAATGACCCATCCTAATATTCACCCAGCCAGAGTGGATGCTGGTCCATAGGATGCCTTTCTCACCTTAGCCCAGAGCTTGGCACCAGGTCAGGGTGTTTGGGTACTCTGGAGGAAGAATGAGCTGGGAAGGGCTATGGCTAACTCATACAGGTCCCAGATGCAGCCATTGTTCCAGGTCCTCTTTATCTTACTATATGTGGCAAGATGCCAATGTACTCCCAGCCCAGAATATTTGTCATAAAGCTAGAAATGCTGCTAAGGTTGAAGATGACAACTTGTGCCCAACTCAGCTCTTTCTAAGAGTGGATCCTGGTAGATTTCCTCAGCAGCAAACCAAGGGCCTGGGGAAGTGGAATTCAAGGGGGTACATAAGAATGAATAAGGCTTTGGCAGTAAATATTCTCTACACCCAGCAACAAAGGTGATGATGTTTTTATTGCACAGAAAGGGATACATGACTCAAAAGGGAGCAGGTTCTGAGGAACTGGAGCCAGATTCCTTTTCCTACCTGGCCCTGCCCTTGTCCCCTGTCCTGCCTGAGGTCTCTGGGAATGGAGAAAAAGCAGCAACCCAAGAGCAGTGTCTAGCCTGGGCCAGCATCTGGAAGGGATGTGGTTCACCTGGCCAAGAAGCTGGGAGGCTCTCAACATTGGTCTGGTACGACAGCTGCATGTTGTCTGCCATCTCCATTTCCAGGCATGAGATTGTCAATAGCACGGCACTGTTGACGAGCAGGATTAAGTCTTCAGTCTCAGAAGCTCCCTAACCCCATTCTCAGCTAGCTAAAAGGATGCAATGTCTGTGGCATTTTTGGAAACAAGGCAGAACTGGCTTCAGGACCTTGCCTGGTCCTCCCTCCTCTTGTACTTTAGGCTTCTGCTTCTTGCTTGACAGCCCACTCTCTCCTGGTGGTAACTCTTTGAACCATATATTGACCCTGGGATAAAGAATAAAACCTTCATGGGCCAGGCATGGTGGCACATGCCTGTAATCCCAGCAGTCAGGAAGCTGAGGCAGGAGGCTCACTGTGAGCTCAAGGCCAGCCTGAACTGCATAGGGAGACCCTGTCTCAAAAAGATAAAAAAAAAAAAAAAGAAAAAGAAAAAAGAACCAAACCTTCATGCCTAGGAACTACTGTTTAAAGAGTCTCCCTTTTACCACATCCTCCTTGCAATCAACTGAAGATGTCAGAGACTTTATGCCTTCTTCTGTAGGGAGTGGGCCAGCCACAGTCACTCAGGGAAAGCTCATTTGGTTAAAATTCAGAATGTTTAGGACTATCCCTCTGCAGAAGCCAGTTTGAGGGAGAGCCTGCTATCAGTGTAAATCAGGGATAAGCACGAGAGTAGACACCATGTGGTTGAGGTATGAAAGTGACCGTGGCAGGGGACCCAATCATAAGGACCAGAATGACCTATTGCTGGCTCTGCCCTCAGCAAGTTGAAGGATCTGCAGGTTTGGTTGCTGTTTTTCCAGAGGAAAGGTGATACAATAACCCAGGGCTGCATGAGCCTTCATTCCAGCTCAACCCCAGCCTGGCCCCTGTCAGCTCTTTACCTGTGCTTGGGGTGCATATGGGTTGTAGCAGGTGGCAAACACCAGTTGAGTGGCTGGGGCAGGGCTGGCAGCTGCTACACCAGCTCTAGTCCTAGGTCACAGTTAGCATTTGCCACCAGGGCACTCTTGCAGCTCCACTAGAACACAGGGCTGAGGAGACTTTAGGGTCCATATGTCTATCCAGCTTCCCACTGCCTGTGGCATCTTTAAATCTGTGTAGGTAGGAAAAGGCGGGTCCATATACTTCCATGCAAATAGCCTCTTTGCCGTGGAAAATGGGAGGAAGCATGGCCAAGAGCTCAAAGGCAATCCCCAAAGAGAGTTCTGAAGCGGGGGTGGGGGGGAGTATGTTCAGGAGGGAAGAAAAAGGCTCCTTTTCTGGAGCTCCCAGGGGCTTTTAGGAGGACGGCTTACAGGAAAACAGTGTTTAGGGTAGAGAGATTTGGGGTTCACACCTTAGCCAGGAGCTACCCAAGCATGCACAAGTGGCCTTCTCAAAAAGTCAGAGAGACTGGGTGTGGTGGCGAAAGCCCATAGGCACTTGGAAGGCATTCCAGCACTTTAAAGGCTGAGGCAAGAGGATCACCACAGTTCAAGCCCAGCCTGGGCAGCTTGGCACCTAAGCATGTTAGCAAGACCCTGTGTCAGAAAGGGGAGGGGGCTGGGGCTGTACCTCAGTGTGAAGGCCCTTGGTCCAGTTCCTAATACAGAACAGGATTGAGTTGGGAGAGTCAGACAGACAGACAGACAGACAGACAGACAGACAGACACTCACTCCACCGGAGCCTTTTCCTCACCCAAAAGTGTTCTTCACTTTGTCACTGTGAGGCTTCTACTTTGGTCCCCCGGCTGCACCCACTGCCCAGATGCCATACTGGGGCCACCCTGGGTGGAGCCTCTTTCACATCCATCTGCCTATTCTATCCCCCATTATCTGCCTCTGTCTAGCTGAGTCTTTGCGATGAAAGAAAGCTGACTTGTGTGTGTGTGTGTGTGTGTGTGTGTGTGTGTGTGTGTGCGGTAGGGATTGAACCCATGTCCGTATGCCCTTACGCATGCTAGGCATGCAGTCTACCACTGAGCCACACCACACCCCTCTTTCTGTTCTGTTCTACTCTTTTCTTCTCTCTTCTTCTTGCTCCTCTTTTTTTCTCTCCCTTCTTCTTCTTGCAGTACTAGAAATTGAACCCACAGACTGCTACACTATATTCCCAGCCCGTTTCATTTGTATTTTGAGAAAGGATTTCACTAACTTATTCTTCAGCCTCCCACATAGCTGGGATTACAGGTGTGTAATAAACCAGGCTGCTGGCACATTCATTTTTGTCCCACATGACCCGGGCCCTCTACAGGCTGAAAACAGCTAAATATATTCAGAGCCCAAAAGGAGTGTTAGTGAGTGTGCATGTGTGTTTGACCCCACCACCTTTTCCTGAGTCTGGGAGAGAGATTTATGTGTTCACAGGAGGCAGATGGGCCCTTCAGTGGAGTAACCAGCACCTCTCCAGACATCTTTGGGGTGGGAGGGCCCAAGCAAAGACTTATGGTGTAGGGTGGGGAGACTTGGGACACCTGTTATGGGCAGGTGCAGTCAAAGAATGCATAAGGAGCCAGCTCAGAGTCATCTCAGTCCAAATTACATGTGGCCCTGCAGGATTCTTTCCCTCCAGTCAGGGAGGGTACTTTCATCTGTCCTGTGAACCTCCCCTTTGCTTCTGCCTCCCACTGTCATGCTCAGTACAGAATTATTTGCACCATTGTCCAGGTGGTGCATGTACCGACAGTTTATAGCTCTCCGCTCTCCACTGGTTTGTAGAATTTCCTTGATCCTCCTTTTTCAGCAAACAGCAGGTGAACAAAATACTGTACTGTCCATTAGAACTGAAGTAAGTTATTACCTGGGAGAAGAACAGGGAATTATAGGAATACAACCTAAACTGACATGGGCAGTGTCTTTCTGCAGAGGGCTTTTCTCTCTGTTTCTCTCTCTCTGTCTCTCTCTCTCTGTCTCTCTCTCTGTGTCTCTGTCTTTCTCTCTGTCTGTCTCTCCTTCTCTCTCTCTCTTTCTCTTCTCTCTCTTTCTGTATCTGTCTCTGTCTCTCTCTGTCTCTGTCTCTCTGTCTCTCCATCTCTGTCTCTCTGTCTCTGTCTCTGTCTCTGTCTCTCTCTCTGTCTCTCTCTCCCTCTTAGGGATTGAACCCAGGGCTCCCTCATACTAGGTAAGAAATTTACCACTGGTATACATCCCCAAGAGATTCTCCTTGCTTGCATATTCTCCTGCTTCTCCAGAAGCAGGCCAAGCTAACTAACGCCTGATGTTAAACACCCAGCCTCTTTGCCCCATGGCAGGACCAGCAGTGTGATTTAATTCACTCTCCAGATGACCCGTACTATCTGGCTGAAGCTTGACTCTAAACTGGAACAAATTCATTCCCAACTTTCCCCTGCTCTCCTCTGCTTCCTTCATTCCTCATCTAGCAGAGCTCCCCCTCAAGAAATCTCTTGCCCAAGATAGGCAGTAGCAGGAGGGATCCTAGAAAGCAGACCCAAAACAAAGAATTCTGGAATTAAATACTTAGCTGGTCATATGAGGAAGAGAACCTCATCCTCGACGGGAGGGGGCGTCCGAGAGCCACTGCAGGCTATTGTGATGTGCTGACACTAGCCCAGGAGAACAAGGTCAAAATTCATAAGGAAGTTGTGCCAATTTGTACAACGGCAGTGACACACTGGTATGAGGGAAGTCAGACACCTTGAATCAATGCCTCAGCATTATTGGCAAGTTGAAACAGAAAAGTAAGTGCTTGACTCTATTAACCAGCAGGGAAAAGCATGCATGAGGGTCCCATGGTGCCTTGGCAGTAAGAGGACCTTCGTGTCATGAAACCTGGACAGAACTGCTCCAGGTGCAGGACTCAAGAATAGAATGACAGAACTTCAGAGAAGGCTGAGTTCTCAGCTTTGAAGTCTATGGAGAAGCCCATTCTATGACAGGGGAAGGGTGGGACCCTTTGGTTTGCTGAAGATGTCTAGATAGATGCACTTGAAAACCCTGAACTCCAAGAATTCTGGAGTGTATGGGAATTAAGGGATGTAATTAACCTCATCTGTGCTGCGGCACAGAGGGGTCCTCTATTTAAAAACTACATATAGCCTCCCACCCAGGTTGGTTTCTTGAAGGACAATGCTCTCCTTTCTCACTGTTAGCTGTGCCGCCCCTCCTAACCAGCAGACCCATCTCTGGGGCCAAGTCTCAGTTTTGCCTGAGAGAGAAAACACTGACACTGGGTGGAGGAAAAGGAAGGGAGTGGGCAGAAACCCAAGCAGCTGCTGGAGCTGGTGCGAACAGGGGAAACAGGCCGGGAGTGGCCCTGGGGTGCTGCACGAAGAAGATGAACTACGAATTCTGGATAAAGGAGACGTTGGAAAAATAAGGTCACTGTTCCAGGATACAGGATTTCATACTGCTCCAATAGACAGTTCTAATACTATAATGGGATTGCTCCCGGAAGCTTGAAAAATGTGCTGACTCACATTATTCAGTAGACCCCTCAAAACTGCTGGGCAAGCCAACCAAAGGTGCATGCCTGGAATCCCAGTGCTCAGGAGGCTGAGGCAGGAGAATTGCTTGGAGTCTGAGGCCAGCCTGGGCTACATAGTGAGTTCAAGGTCAGCCTGAACTAGAGAGCATGACCCTGTTTCAAAAAAATAAGAAACAAATAAACAAAAGGAACGATGGTCTACGTAATACTGGAATATTGATCAGTGATTACATCCTTCAGGGGGGCCCAAATGGCACTTCCTAGCCCCACATGATGTATGCAGATAGGAGAAGCTCTGATAGCACTGAGAGCTCAGTGGTAGCTCTTCTCTCTAGTCCAGAAATACTGTTACTGGCCTATTCCTCCTAGGTGGGGACAGGATGATAGACTAGCAGGGGCCATGTAGGAGCTTTAACTTCAGAAGGAGTGGAAATTCATCACAAGAATCAGTCAGAATGGTAGCCAGGGGGCTCCTCTGTAAAGATCTGCCAAGATGGGAGGTAGAACTGGGTATTCTCTGGGGCTCAATACTTAAGCAGTCAACAAGACTTTTGCTTAGAAGTTTTTTGCTTTGTTTTAGTTAGGTGTGGTGGTATACACCTGTAATCCTAGTGTAGAGGCTGTAATGAAAATTTTAATCCTATATTTTAACACTTCAATGATGATACTGGGCACTGGGGATATAGCTCGGTGGCATAAGCACTTGCCTGGCAAGCCTGAGGTCGTGAGTTCAATTTCTGGTACTAAAAAAAAAAAAAAAGATTAGACTGGGAAGCTCAGAGCCAGCTTCAAGATAAGTGCAACTTAGCCAGACAGTGGTGTTTTGCTTTCTTTCAAGTCCCAGAGAGTTATTGCCTCAAGAACACCTCTGCCCAGTCTCAGACAATGATTGAGGCTTCACTCTCTCTCTCTCTCTTTTTTTTTTTTTTTTTTTTTGTCTTTTTGAGACAGGGTCTCGCTGTGCAGTTCAGGCTGGACTTGAGCTCACTTTGTAGCCCTGGCTGGTCTCAAACTCACAGTGATCCTCCTACCTCAGCCTCTTGAGTACTGGGATTACAGACATGTGCCCCCACGCCCAGCTCTTCACTCATGTTATGCGATAGCAACTTTATTTGTTCCTGTAAGAATAAATTCTGCCTAGCAATTAATGACAAAGACATGTGTAACCAACTATAAAATATTATCTGCCTTTTTGTACTTCCTTCTGAAAACCTATGTAAGGGATCAGTAACCTCAAAATGGGGCTGGTGATTTGAATTTCAGTGTTCCCCAGCCCACCAGCATAATAAAGCCACCTTCCAAAGTTCCCCTGGTGCTGTTATCTTCCGTTTGATCTGGTCCTGAATTCTGAAGCACTAGCACTTTGGAAGATTAAGGCAGAAAGATCATGAGTTTGAGCCCAGCCTGGGCAATTTAGTGATTTAATGAAACACTGTCTCAAAATAAAAAATAACAAAGGGCTGGGAATGTAGCTTAATGTGAAGGCCCTGAGTTCAATCCCCAATACTACACACACACACACACACACACACACACACACACACACACATATTTTGTTTATTTGTTTTGTTTTTTTGGAAGTCCTGGGGATCAAAACCAGGGCCTGATGCATGCTAACCAAGCACTCTACCACTGAAATATATTCCCTTGTTTTGTTGAGTGTTTTGCTTTGTTTTGAGATAGAAATCTCACTCTGGTTCTTAGGTTGGTCCCAAACTCCTGGTCTCAAGCAATTCCCTCACTTTACATCCCAGGTAGCTGGCACTACAGGCATGTACCACAATTTCTGGCTAATAAAAAAAATTTTAACAGGCAAAAATAAACTGAATATGGTGGTGCATACCTGTAATCCCAGGACCCGGGAGCCTGGGAGGAGGATTGCCTTGAGTTTGAGGCCAGCCTGGGCTACATAGTAGGTTCAAGAACAGCCTGAACTATAAACCCTGTTTTTAAAAAAAAGATAAAAGTAAGTTGGGTGTGATAGTTCACACCTGTAAACCCAGCAGGCTGGAAGGCTGAGGCAGGAGGATGGCAAATTTAAATCTAGCCTGGACAATTTAATGATTTATTGAAACCTTGTCTCAAAAAATAAAGAGGGGGGAATGCGGATGAGGATTTAGCTCATTTTAAGGTTTCTAAGGTTTTTTGTTTCTTTCTTTTGTTTTGTTTTGTCTTTCTGAGACAGGGTCTCGCTATGCAGCTCACCCTGGCCTTGAGCTCACCTTGTAGCACAGGCTGGTCTTGAACTTCCTTTTTTTTTTTTTTTTTAGAATTTTCTTTTTTTTTTTTTTTTGGCGGTACTGGGGATTGAACTCAGGACCCTGCGCTTACTAGGCAGGCGCTTATTCTACTGAGCTATATCCCCAGCTCCTGGTCTCAAACTTCCAACAATCCTCCTGCTTCAGCCTCTTGAGTGCTGGGATTACAGCCATTCGTCACCACATCCGGCAAGTTTCTAAGTTTAAACTCCAATACAAGTAAATAAGTAAAATCCAGGACACATATGCTATGATGAACCAATACTTCTAGAAGCCAGTACATGATTACTCAGGCATAAGTACTTGGAAGAAAACACAAGGAGGGCTTCTGGGAACTGGTGCTGGCTACAGGAGTATGTACTCAGTGAAACAGGGATATGTGCACTTTTCTGCATGACAACCCAATACGATAGAATCCATGGAAACAGTCAACTTCACCTGTGTTGGAACAAACAGAAACAAAAGCTATATGTAAAAATTCATATGTTTCTAGAGGCATAAAAGAGTATCTTAAAGAGGCTCTCTTAAAAAAAAAATAAATAAATAAAAAAGAGGCTCTCTAAGGGCATATGAAACATGGTTGTCTCTGGGTAGGGTGGTCCCAGGTGCGTTTTTCTTTTTTAGGGGGGAGTGTTTTTCTTACAACTTATTATTATATAAATTTTCAATTTGACAGTCAAATTGAAAAACTTCTATAGCAAAAAAAAAAAAAACGAAAGAAAGAAAAGCTGGGCATGGTGGTGCACTCCTATAATCCTAGCCCTTGGGAGGCTGAGGTAGGAGGATTGTTGGGAGTTCAAGACCAGCCTGGGCTACAAAGTGAGCTCGAGGCCAGCCTGAACTGTATAGCCAGACCCTGTCTCAAAAAGGAAAAAAAAAAAGAAAAAGAAAAAGAAAAACTTTTTTGCAAACTATATATACCCACCACTGGGATCCTATCGTTACGTTAATGATTCTATTATTAGAACTACATCCTAAAAAAAAAAAAAAAAAGAACTACATCCTTATTTATCATTTACCTGTCCATTACTCCATGATAGTTGGGGTTTTTTGTTTTGGTTTGGTTTTTTTGCTTGCCTCCACCTCCCAAGCTGCGTATCACCACAGCTGGCCTATTTCTGATGTTCCATAATGAGCACACCTTGCTTATTTTGTTTGGCCTTACTTGTTTATTTTCTGGTGCTGGGGATCAGAACTAGAGTTCTCATGTGTGCTAAGCAGATGCTCTGCCACTGAGCTGCTGCCCCAGCCCCACACTGCTCTGGGATTAGAAAAATAATTGTAATTGACAGAGAGTAAATGCACATCCCCTTGGCGCTGAATTTTCATTTCTGCTCCCCTTCTGGAACCTTCCCAGAGCCTCTCACTTGCTCTCCTCTGTTCAGGTGATGGCCCCCTAGCTTAGTCCTCCTCTCAGGGATACTGTGCTTAATTATCCCAGACTGGGTGCCAAGCTCTGCTTCCTGGAGTCTGACTTGATTACAATAAAGGAGATGGTGGACATCAGTCAGAAACATCCAGACACAGAACCCATAATATTAAACACACACGTGCGCGTACACGCGCGCGCGCACACACACACACACACACACACACACACACACACACACACAGATAGCTGGTTATTAGCAGTCACAATGCACAGGGAGAAACCCCTAGACTGGTGTACAGTTGGTTTCCAGGGGGGCAGGCTGTACCCTGGGGCCAAGTGTGTAGAATCTCTCCATTAAAAGTCACATTAGCCATAAGGTATAATTAAGTAGTGTTGTAGTCAGGGTTTGCAAGGGGAGCAATTTAATACAGGACACATAATTTATAGGATTATTTTATAATAGTCACCCAAAGAGTCAAGTTCAAAAGAGTGCAGGAAATCCGTCCACACACTAAAGACCCAAAGAATCCAGCTGAGGGCCTAGATCCCACGTCAATGTACTGCGTGAGGCCAAGAGCCCACAACAATGTCTCATGCAAGTCTCTTTCACAGATCTGCACTGGGAAGGCCCAAAGGTCAGTGGTAGAAGCTAGAGAGTCTGTGCCATTGGGATGAAGGATCTGTGCCAGCAGGCTGAGGAATCTGCACTGGAGCCAGAAAGCAATGCTCAAAGTGAGGACCAGTGTTCCCCGCAAAAGTACTGACACAGGAAAATAAAAACTCCCACTCTGAACAATATCTGGGATGAGTTCATGTTCTCTAAAATCAAAGAATGAATTTTAGAAACAATGGAGCTTAAGAGCAGAATATATTTATTGAGGAAAAGAAAGCTTCTGTCCAAGAGAGGGCCAGAAGGGGGGCCCAAGTGGGTTGCCCAAGACTCTGTCTTTTCTAGGGACTTTTATAGAGCAAAACCATGAGGTAAGGCAGGTCCAAGGTAGGGGAAAAGGACAAAAGTGTAATTAGCCAATTGTTCAGGTAAAATTGATTAAATCAGGATCAAATGGGAAAGCTAGTCACATAGCAAGCGGGCATGAATTCAGAACAGGGACTTTTCCTGTAAGGGTTTGGGTCGGGACTCTTCAAGGTGATTGCTATTTAGAATATCAACCCCTGATGTCCATCCCCAGGGAGATATGTGGGTGTATTTGTTTAATCTTTTGTCAAGGTCTGGCACAAGCAAATCATGCATCTTATCTTGTCTTTCATGTTGGCTCCTTCGAGGGCCTGATCCTGTCTGACTGCCTATAGTATTTCTATCTAACTCAGCTGCCTGTAACATTACCACAGCCATCCTCAGTGACAAGGTCCCAAGCTCCTCCAACAATGAGAAGAGCCAAGTTCATATCAGGAAAGCCAGCTCAACAAGCTTCTCCAGGAGATTGAACAGTGCACCATCTTCCCCTCCAGAGCCAGAAAATGATGCTCATAGCAAGGACCCAAGCACCTCTAAAGTGAACCACAGCCATTCTCAGTGATAACAAGGTCCTGTGCTTCTCCAACGATAACAGCGGACTTCCTATCAGAGAAGCCAGCATGACAAGCTCCTTCAGGAGAACCGACAGCACCCAAAGAGCCAACAGTCCCCTAACAATGCCTCTTCTCTAGTTCTCCTTTTTATTTTGTTAGCAACAGTTTTCAGGTGGGCCTTCCACAGCCAGCACCACACTGATTCAGTTCATCTGGGTGTTGCACAAGTTGACCACAGTTGTCAATCCACCACAAGTAGTGAAAGCAGGGCTGGCTTCATAAGCTGAGATCTGTGTAGCTGCACTGGGCTTTATGCTCAGCAGGGCTTCATGCTGTCTTAAAATTCATAATAATTTTGAATGAAGCTTTTGCATTTACATTTTACACTGAGCCCTACAAATTATGGCCTGGGTAAAACATTCCAAGACTAGGGCAGAGCAGATGTGCCAACCTAAAATAACATCACAGAGAGTGGCTCGCCAAAGAAACGAATTTACTCAGGAATAAACAGGGGATTATAAGATCCAGGATACGCATGCCATGATGAATCACAGGCACACCCGTCGTTGTCATCGAGGCAAAGGAAGACAAGGATTTTTTTTTTTTTCTTTTTGAGACAGGGTCTTGCTATGCAGTTCGGGCTGGACTTGAGCTCACATTGTAGCCCAGGCTGGTCTCCTGTCAAAAGGAAAGGAATCATGTAGATGTGGTCAGGGGCTGGGGATATAGCTCAGTGGAATAAGCGCCTGCCTAGCAGGCGCAGGGTCCTGAGTTCAATCCCAAGAACCGCCAAAAAAAAAAAAAAAACATGTAGATGTGGTCACACTCATGCCCATAGCCTAAGTGTGTGCATGTCTGTGTGAACTTTGAGTCTACGAGAGCTGCCTGGGTGTAGATGGGAATTTAGGGGCTAATACCATGGGCTAATATCTGAGTGAGGACAGGCAACATTTCAGTAGGTGTTTGAAAGGCTGGGTGTGCGTTTGTTTTGAGTTCCTGCAGGCTGTTGAAGGCACTGGTTGAATAAAAAGTGCTTTGCAAATGCATCAGTGAAACCAAGCAGAATGATGGCATGTAGTCACTCTGTTTTTTTCTTTTTTGCCATACCAGGGATTGAACTCGGGACCTTGCAGCTTACAAGGCAGGCACTTATTCCACTGAGCTATAGCCCCAGCCCTACAAGGGCATATAGATAGGGAGTTAAGGAGGCTTACATGAAGTTTGAAAAACAACTGGAGAAGTTCACCAGCTCTTTATCATCAGCACCATCAGTCTGTAAAATACAGTAACAATAGTCATCACTTTTGAGGACTCTACGTGCCAGACACAGCCATCCCCACCCACAGAAGTTGTCAGGATCAAAACAGACTCACTTGTGCCAAACCCTAGCAAAAAAGAAACAGGAGAACACAAGGAAGGGGCTCTCATGCACACAGGTCTATGACCAAAACTACTGCATGGACTCCGTAAAACACAATGTTATGCAAAAAGATTTCTAGCCTATTGTAGCTTTCTATAACAGCCCACATTGTGTTTCCCAGACACAGTGTGTAGTTTTATTTTTGCTTTTACCTTCTTTTTCTCTTTACTCAGCCCAAGCTCGCTCTGCAGAGCCAGTTTCTCCCACACTCCTCACTTTTACTTTCTTGAATAAGCTTTGTCACTGTTAAAAAAGTATTTCTAGAAAGATGTGTATTCAGCAACTGTCTATTCAAGCTTAAACTGAGTCCACCCTTGTCAGTTGTGTTTTTGTTTGTTTGTTTGTTTTGTTTTTGCTTTTTCCTTTTTGAAGCAGGGTTTCACTATGCAGCTCAGGCTGGGCTTGAACTCACTTTGTAGACTAGGCAGGCCTCAAATTTAGTGCAATCCTCCTGCCTCAGCTTCCCAAGTGCTGGAATTGCAGGCATGCGCCACCACACCTAGTGATTCCACCCTTGCTGATGACCCCAGTAGCCAAGGATAATTGGTGGCAGAACAACTTGTGTTATCTTCATTTTACCTTTAAAAATCCTTGCCAGGTGCGGTGGCACACACCTGTAATCCCAGCACTCCGGAGGCTGAGGCAGGAGGATCGCTGTGAGTCTGAAGGTGGATTTGAACATTTTAGGGGGAGATACTGGAAATCTAACCCAGAGATTTCACACTGAGCTCCACGTTAACCTCAATTTAGCTAAGTTGCTGAACTGCCCAATCTGAGCTCAAATTTGTAATCCTCCTGCTTCAGCCTCCCTGAGTGCTAGGATTACAGGTGTGTGCCACTGCACTTGGGACATTTGAACATGTTTTAAAGTATGAGGTGTGTGTGTGTGTGTGTGTGTGTGTGTGTGTGCGCGTGCGCGCGCGCACCCACCCCTTGGGTACCTAGGAATGACAAGAAGCTTAGCATCTAGAAAGTACATTAGAAATATCGCTATAATTTTCTAGATATCCATTATGTGAAAACTTAGCAAACTTGTAAAGGTAATTTTGTGGACATTGCAGAATTTGGCGATCTGGGGTCTTGAAAGCTCTGCAAAGGCTCCAGGCTGACAAATCTTGGCAACAACCCAAATGCCCATCAAGTGGTGAATGGATAAAGAATATGTGGGGTTTTTAATACAATGGAGTTCTACTCTGTCATAAAGAAGGATAAGCTTAAGACATTTCTAGGTAAATGGATGTACCTTGAAACCATACTCTTAAGTGAAATAAATTGGACACAATTGTAAATACCGCATTATTTCTCTGGTGTGAGAAACCAAAAGTGTAAATAAGGATCAAAGAGTATAACAGATATTGTGAAATAGGAAGAGAATGTTCAAATGGGGAGAGGGAAAGGAAAGAAGGGGAAAGTTTTAAAAATGAGAAAAAAAGGAAAACATGGACACAAAGCTTTTGTAAATGGGGAGGAGAGGAGGGGTTAAAGAGAGGGTAGTGAGTGGGAAAAAATAAACAAGTTATATCATGTACAGGTACCAATTCTCTGTAATGAATGTGATCATCATGTGTATCTACAACATACCAATAAAATCCGATGGAAAGGAGGAAAAAAAAGTTGAAAAAGCAAGTAAAATTTTAACTATTCATTAAAAAAAAAAGGCTCCAGGCTGAGCCCTTGAGGGTAAAGGGCCTGATTTCATGAGGGCTGCCTAAATCAAAGGGGAAAATAACCACTCTCATGATACCTCTTATGATACAATAAATCTAGGGTACACCTGTAATCCCAGCACTTGGGAGGCTGAGGCAGGAGGATCGTTGTGAGTTTGACACCAGCCTGGACTACCAAGTGAGCTCAAGCCCAGCCTGAACTGCATAGCAAAACCCTGTCTCAAAGACACAAAAATTAAAAAATAAAAAAAAGAAAGAAAGAAAAAGAAAGGCCACGGGCAGGAGTGGGTGGAGTGAAAAAAAAAAAAAGGTGTCCCTGCTGCTCTCAGGCTTCCTGTAAGAAATTCCAGGGGAGAAAATGCTGCTGGCTGGCTTAGGAGTCGTAGGCCTTAGAAGCCAAGGGAGATGGAAGCCAGGTTCCAGGAAACAGACATGGAGGGATCTTAAAGAACATTTTCAGTTTTACTGTGAAACTGTCAAGCCACTAGCTATATTGGGAACTCAGGAAGAAAACAGCAGAGAAAAAAACTAGAGGGCTGCAAGGATCCAGACAGCTCAAGGGAGGAAGAGCCTGTGCCTTTGGGCACTTTAGGACAACCCACAGAGATGGCATTGACTCAGCCAGGTACCAGGACAGGGAGAAAGTATCCCAGTGCCCACAGCCTCCACTCATTCAAAATCCAAAGGTATCCATTCCTTGAGCACCTGCCAAGCTCCTGCAGAAGGCACTGGCATGGGGCAATGAGTGAGTCACCGTAGGCCCCAGCCTACAGAGCCGTCATCACCCTCGCATTAAACGACAAAGAAAAAGACTCAGCGTGGGGGCCACATGGGGCTCCTAGAAGAGCTCTCTACCCTAGGAAAAGAATGTTCAGCTATAAAGAGGGTTGATCTGAATTTCAAGCAGAGGCCTGGAGCAGACCGAGCAGGGCTGTTCCAAAGAACTTCAAGGAGAGCAGTTTTAGGAACAAAGGGCACAAGAAAAGACCAAATGACCAGGTGTAGTGGTGCACAGCCATAATCCCAGCACTCGGGAGGCTGAGGCCGGAGGGTCGTTGTGAGTTCGAGGCCAGGATGGGCTACAAAGTGAGCTCAAGGCCAGCCTGAACTGCATAGCAAGACCCTGTCTCAGAAAGACAAAAAAAAAATCAACAAAAAAAAAAAAAAAGAGAGAGAAAATACCAAATGGGCGCTCTGTATCCTATTTTAGTTTATTTGTTTGCTTAGCAAATTGAGTAAGGTGAAGGGTGCATCTCGTAAGTGCTAGGCAGCATATTCAGCACTTTTTGTTTATTTTCAGAACAAATAAGCTTGTCCGTGTTCATAATGAGTTCCCTGAGCAAGTGGCTGGGGCCGCCTCTGGAGCAGGCAGAGGGCACAGCCAGAATGAAGGCCTGAGGTGGAACCCTGCAAAACATTTTCAGCAAAGAGGTGGCAGTCCCATGAGGCTGGATCAGAGAGACGTGCCCAGCCTGAAGGAAGACCTGACTGGTCGTCAGATTTCCGGCTGGTGGGAAGAGAGAGTGGTCTGGAGAAATCAGTGCCCTGGGACGCTGAAGCCAGGTGGGAGAGGTCCAGTCTCAGCACATTCTCTCCTGTGCAATGTTGGAAATAATTAACCTGGGAGCTCCAACTGCTGCCACCAGCACCCTTCAGGAATTCAGGCCCTCCCAGAATAACATGTATGCCGGTACTCCCACTGTGCAGCCATGCAGGAAAAAGGAGTCTCACCAGGTCTTCTGGGGAGATGTGCTGAACCCGGGTCACCTGTACGACAGTCCCCTCAGCTTCCCAGGACGGCATCCCAGGTGTTCAAGAGCAGAAGCCAATGGCTGTCTTCTTCCTAGAATAATCCCTTTCTGGCTGAGGCCCCTCAGGCCCTCACTGAGCCTGACTGAGCTCACACTGGCATCAGGAGGAACAAGGGAACCCTGGAGGGAAAGGTAAGAGCCTCGGGTCTCAGCCCAGCCTGGCCACTGGTTCACTGTGGTGATCCTGAGGCATGGCCTTGCTCTCCTTGGAACTCAATGGCTTTTGAGAGCGAGGCCCTCTGAGGATGGGAAATGGAGACAGAGCCAGATGACTCGACCTAGATCTGGCCTTGGAGTAGGCAGGAACAGGAGGACTTTTCTGAAGGGGTGGCAGGCAGCAATAAGAGAAGTGTAAGTCAAGAAAGGGGTTCCTGCCCAGCCTGGGATGAAGCTATCCCACAGGAAGTGTGCCCCTGCTGAGCTCTAACAGGTGAGTTAGCTAAGTGAGAGAAAGAGAAAAAAGTGTTTGGGTGCACAGACTGGCCTGAGCAGAGGCATGGGGAAGCGAGATGTACTCAGAGGAATCAAATTCAGTCTTAGTTGAGTGTAGTGGCACACACATCTGCACTCTGGGAAGCTGAGGCAGGAGGATGGCAAGTTTGAGCCCAACCTGGGCAATTTAGCAACTTATTGAGATCCTGTCTCAAAACAAACAAAAATTTTGAAGGGCTGGGGATGTAGCTTAATGTGATGGCTCTGCATTCTATTCCCAGTACAAGAAAAAAAAATTAGTCTGGCTAGGAACTGGCCAGAGAAGACAGACCAGGGAGAAAGAATAAGACCCAGTGTGCAGAGATGATCCAGCTGCCTCGTGGAGACTGGGTCAGCACAGTAAGACCAAGGACACTAAAGTGTTACAGTGGTAGCAAAGGTGCAGCCTGGCCAAGGGCAGGGTAGCAGCAGTGGGGAGGAGGAGGCTCATTTGGGAGCTGACAGGGTGTCAGGGCAAAGTTCACATGAGGACCCAAGAGGACCAATTCTGAGGTGAGGAGAAAAGGTTGATTTTCTACATTAATTTGAGGGTGCCTAATTAGGAGGGAACACAGGGAAATATGGGAGAACTGAGACTCAAGGTATCGTGTGAGTCCAGAAACAAGGCCCTAGAAGTTACAGGTTTGCCTTGGAAGGGGAAGTGTCTGGTAAGGGGGCTCAGCTGCCCAAGAAGCAGGAAGAGAGATCCCAGAGAAGCAGCTAGCAATCCAGGAAGAGCAATCACAGAAGCCAAGGAAGCTTTCAAAAAAGGAATGGGACACACCTGTCATTTTAACACCTAAGAGATTGAAGCATCAGGACTGCAAGTTCAAGATCAGTCTGATAAAATTTTTAAAAAAAGGGAGGATCACCTACAGGTAACATAGAGGACTGACAAGCAAAGGAACAGGATGCATTTGTTGCTTCTGAACAGGCTTGGGGATAGGAAGATTTTAACAGTGGCAGTTTATGACCTGTGACCAGCTTGAGTGTGAACAGTTGGCTGCACCAACTGAAAAGGCTGTGCACTGCACACCCTAGTGACTAACATTTTTGCTCGGTTTGGTTTGAGTTTTTTTGAGACAGGGTCTTGCTGTGTAGTCCAGGCTGGCCTTGAACTTGCTATGTAGCTCAAGCAGGCCTCAAACTCGCAGCGATCCTCCTACCTCAGCCTCCCAAGTGCTGGAATCACAGGGTGCACCACCATGCCCGGCCCAGGGACTAACCTTTAACTTATGCGCCCTGGGAGTTGACAGTACACTACTGTTTGAGGTCTGTAACTGTAGTGTGTCCATTTCCCACACGGTGGCGCCCAAGACCAACTCCGGACTTAATAGCTGGGTGGTGAAAAGCAGGGGTCAGTTTGGGAATCTTTGGTTGTACCTTAGGTCATCGTCCCGTGTAAGGAGGGGACTGCCAGACGTCTGGGGGCCAGGAACCCCGTCCCCCATGCTCTCCAGGTCTCTGCTAG
This sequence comes from Dinomys branickii, assembly GCA_004027595.1. Lineage (NCBI taxonomy): Eukaryota > Metazoa > Chordata > Mammalia > Rodentia > Dinomyidae > Dinomys > Dinomys branickii. Next base: position 46,439 of record PVLD010003358.1, on the reverse strand, counting down.
AACACTTCTCCTAGTGATAGGAGTTCAGAAATAAACTAGACCCCACACAAGGCAACCTTGGCCAGGGGGCCTGGCTTGAAAGGGTCCCCGGGGAGCACCTCATCCTATGATCTGGGAGAGGCAAGGACGTCCCTCCCACTTGTCCCTTAGGAAAAAGGAGCAGGAAGGAAGGAAGGACGCCCAGCCCAGCCTGTGGGACACACAGTCACCCGCCCCTTGCCCACGCCCGCCCAGCATGGTCACAGCCCCCCCTGGAGGCCGAAGCTGGACCAGCGGGGACAAAGACAGGCACGCTGGTCTTGGGCAAGTCTTCTGCGGAGAAGCTGCCTGCCCAGCCTAGAAACAGCCTCCCAGTGCAGAGGTCGCCTGGAGCAGTAAGGGATGGCCATGCTGCTTTCGAAAGCGATGCCACGTTCGTTGCAAACCTTTCACAGCTTGAATAAATGCAAAGAAAACCCGCGAGACTCCTGCTACACAGGCTGTTTTGGCGCTTTCTCCATTCCACTGTGCTTACCTGCTGAGCACCTTTAGAGATAGAAAACTCACTTCCCATCTTGACCTGACCCTGAACTGCCTTGACTCCATTTTCTCTCCTCCAGCCTACATGACTCGAATACAGCAAGCTCATTCCTAGCTCCTAGCCTTTTCTCTTGCTGTTCCCTCTTCCTGGAACACTCTTCTTCCAGATGAAACCATGGCTGTGTCTTTCCTGACATTCAGGCTTCAGCTCCAATGTTACTGTTCCAAAGAGGACCTCACTGACCACCAAGACTACAGTAGCCTCTTGGCCCCTGTTATGGCTTGTGTCTAGATGTCTCCCCAAAGCCTCATGCAGTCATATTGTTCGGTTTTTCTTTTTTTTCTTTTTTTTTTTTTTTTGGCGGTACTGGGGATTGAACTCAGGACCCTGTGCTTGCTAGGCAGGCGCTTATTCCACTGAGCTATATCCCCAGCCCCTCATGTAGTTATAAATGGGGCTTTTTTCAGAGGTGGCTGGATTTAGAGTGTGATGGATAGGGTATGATGCTAGGATTAAGGTGGGTGATTACTATAGCAGTCCACTGATTCTTTTGACATCTCCCTACTCCTGGTAGCCTGAATGCAATATAAAGAACAAAAAGAGCCTTGTCTTCCCCTTTCGCTTTCTTGCTTTGCTACCTTCTGCCTGCCATGAACGGTTTCTTCCCTGCAACACCCCTCTGCCATGGAGCCAGCCAACTATGGACTGAAACCTCTACAAACTGTGAGCTAAATAAACCTCTCCTCATTTAACTTTTGGTGTCAGGTATTTTGTCTCAGTAATAAGAGAAAAGTAACTAAGACAGTCCCATCACTTCAAACTTTAGCACTCTGACTGGTTTCCTTCACGGCTCCTCTCTCATATATTAACTCATTTTTTGTCTGTCCTGCTTTTGTCAGGAGCATAAACTCTTGGACAGTATGGGCCTTGCCTATCTGGTTTGCCACTATGTCCCCAGCCTCCAGGAGTGATGGCAGGAACATAAAGAGTGCCCATCCCCCGCCATGCCAGGTGTGGTAGCCCATGGCTGTAATCCCAGCACTCAAGAGGCTGAGGCAGGAGGACACTACCATGAACGCTCCAGTCAATTCCTACTCTCCTGAGAGTATTTACTGACACGTCATGTTCGTCATCGCCAATCTCAGAAGCAAAATTGAGCACATTTCAGCTGGGCATGGTGGGCATGCCTGTAATCCCAGCACTCTTGGTGGCGGAGGTAGGTGACAATTTTGAGCCTAATTTAGCAAGAAAAAGTTTTAAATGATAATAACAAAAATAGAAGAAGAGCTAGGGGTATAGCTCAGTGTCAAGGCCCTGGGTTCAACCTCCAGTCGTACAAACACACACACAGAGGGACATCTCTCATTGTTTATATTTGTGTCATACTGCTGTTTTACTTTTTTTTTTTTTTTTTTTTTTGTCTTTTTGAGACAGGGTCTTGCTCTGCAGTTCAGGCTGGCCTTGAGTTCACTTTGTAGCCCAGGCTGGTTCAAACTCAGAACAATCCTTTTGCCTCAGCCTCCGGAGTGTTGGGATTACAAGCATGTGCCACCACGCCCAGCCCTATTTTTTGTTTTTGTTTTTGTTTTTGTTTTTTCTTTTCAGTCTTTTTGAGACAGGACAGGCTGGCCTTGAACTCACTTGGTAGCTGGTCTCAAACTAGCAAACAGGCCTCCTCCCGAGTGCTGGTATTACAGGCGTACACCACCACACCTGGTATTTGGGGGGGATAATGGGAATCAAACTCAGGACCTTGTGCTTGCCAGGCAGGTGCTGTGCCACTGAGCTATATCCCCAGCCATTGCACTGCTTATTAATAAAATGAAGGATGGTCCCAAATTGTTTTATTTGGGGGGGTGGGTTTTGTTTTGTTTTGTGATTTGAGAGACAAGGTCTCACCAAGCACAGTGGTGCATGCCTATGATCCTAGCACTTGGGAGGAGAGGCAGGAGGATTGCTGAGAGGTCAAGCCCAATTTAGACTACATAGTGAGACCCTGTCTAAAAAAAGAGAAGGAAGGAAGGAAGGAAGGAAGGAAAGAAGGAAGGAGGGAGGGAGGGAAGGAAGGAAGGAAGGAAGGAAGGAAGGAAGGAAGGAAGGAAGGAAGGAAGGAAGGAAGGAAGAAAATAGAGAAGGTCTCATCGTGTGGAGTCCAGGCTGGCCTCGAGCTTGTTTCAATCCTCCTGCCTCAGTCTCCTGGGTGATGGGGTTACAGGCATGTACCACCATGCCCAGCTCTCAAATTGAAATTTTAATAATGAATGGATAAGCAGTTAAAGCATCAGAAAGAGGACTAGGGATATAGCTCAGTGGCACAAACACCTGCCTGGCAAATGCAAGGTCCTGAGTTCAATTTCTGGTACCAAAAAAAAGCATCAGAAAGAAGTAGCACCAGAAACCATAAGCAAAAGTGGACTTCACAGTGAGGAAGAAATCTTGCCTCTCCCCTCTGACACATACATGGGAAGCAGGGTCCAGGCTGGGCTGGAAGGGTGGGGAAATTGGTCATGGATGTAGAGACATCGCCCCTTAGTTAGCACTCTCAAGTCTGTCTCTGCCCTCACCACACACTGAAGAGCTCTAGCAGGCCACTTGGGGCCGAGGGGTGAAACAGGATCTTGCTACATCATTCAGACTGGTTCTGAACTCACTCTGTACACTGGACTGGAGTCAAACTTGTGGCAATCCTCCTGTCCCAGCCTCCCGAGTGCTGAGATTTAAGGCGTGTGCTGCCATGGCAGGCTTAGCAGGCCACTGTCTCCAGCTCAAATCCCTCTTTCCTCGATCTACATCTCCTGCTGCCTCTGTACAACCCCCAAGACCTCAGATGCCACCTGCCAGACTGACTATGTCACCCGCCCCCTAACCCTGAAACCCCAGGCCTTCCTCACTCTATTGGAAAAACATCACCATGTACCCATCACTTAGACCCAAAGTCCCTGCCCCAGCCAGGATACCTCCCTGTCTCCAGACTGATATCGCATGGGTCACCAAGCCCCGCACTGCACCTCTGGAATATCCCTTGGATGTCTCCTGCTTTCCATCTCCACTATTTCCACCTGGGTCCTGGCCAGCATCAACCAGAACTGTTAACCTCCTTGCTGCCCACCTTGTCCCATCCCACTCCCAGGGCTTGAGTGAACTTGGCAAAGCACAGATTTGACCACAAAATCCCCCAGCTTAAAGCCCAGGCTCCCCACTGCCCCAAGTGAAATCATGCTCCTTCCTCAGCCCAGCACCCAAGGCTCCTCGTGACTAAGTGGCCCATTCTGCAGGGCGCACAAGCACAATTCTCCAGCTGTGCTGGGCCCTCACTCCTCTCTAGCAAAGGAGGCTGTTCCTCTTTCTGGGCCTTGAATCCTGCTGCTGTGTTTGCCCCTACCTCCATAGGGAACCCCCAAATAGGCAGTGCTAAAGGCCCCCTCCACACAAGCCCTTCCTAACCAGCACACATGCAGTTTCACACATATGCACCAGTGTGCACACAGCCGCAGCAACACTCATGTGTGTACTCTCAGCTTTGATGCCGTAGAAGGTGCAGGGCTCAGGGATGTACTTGGTCTGATTGAGTGTGAAGCCCTGTGGGCAGCCGCAGGAGCAGGGGCAGGGACAGGGGCAGGAGCAGGGGCGGCCTCACCTCTAGTCTCTCCCGGGGAGGGCGGATGCACAGCAGGCATTCCACAAATGCTTGCTGAATATCTGATGAACGAATGAATGATGTGGCCACAGTCACAGTGTCTCTTCACAGAAAGCCGGGGGTGGGGGTGGGGGGGTGGCTGCATACCAGAGAGCTATAGCCCATGGGGGATATGGGGTGGAGTAAAGGAAGGCTTGGGTTTTCTGGATTTTTGGAAGCATAACTTCCCTAAGTGGAGCCGGCAGTGCCATGTGTGAGCACCCACAGCTCACTGGGTTCTCCCCATCCTCTGCCTTCTGTTAGATATTTCTCAGGCCTAAGTCTGCTCCTCCAAGAATGTGAACCCTGTGTTAGAATTGCCTGTGGTTCCTCATCATACTCCACCCTCCAGCCCAGTGCCGGGCAGAGGATGTGCTCTGAGAGCTCTGAGAGCAGAGCCAAACTGACGATGACTCAGGGCGCTGAGCTGCAGCTTCAACTCAGCCCTTCCTAAACAGACTGCCATGGAAAGCTTCCGCCTTCCCTGAGCCTCAGGTGCCTCGTCCAGGAAGGGTTTTGGCTATGTGTTTCCTGGTCCAGCTCACCAACTGTTGGGGAAAGACCTTAGAGGCTTCCAGCACCCTAAGGTCCCAGGCAGGGGAAAGAGCCATCTGTGCCCCGTCTGCAGCCCCATCTGTGCCTGACCTATCTGGCCACAGATGGGCACAATAGGCAGGGATCAGTGTTCAGAGCAGCTGAGTGGGAAGCCACAGGGTACAGCCAACAGGGGGCATCAGAGATATTTTCCAAGCAGGTGGAGAGTGTAGCGTCCCAAGCAGGAGCGAGGCTGGGAGAAAAGGCGCAGCCCAGACAGCAGAGATCATGTCCAAGGTGCCGCAGGCCGGCTGGTATACTGGAAGCCGGAGCGACACAGGTTAGGCACAGAATAGATGGGAGATAAGCAGTGAGGTCATCCAAGGCCAGATCTCCCATCTGCACTTAACCCGAGGGCGGCGGGCAGCCACTCAAGCCTTGGAAGCAGGCAATTGACATGATGCGATTCATGATTTAGAGGATCGCTTTTCAGCCAGCCTTGGTGGCAGACGCCTGTAATCCCAGTACTCTGGAAAGGCGACATACGAGGATCACAAATTCAAACCCAGCTTGAACAGTTTAGTGACTCAGGGAGACTACCTCAAAATTAAAAACCAAAAAAGGTGGGTTGTTTTTTTTTTTTTTTTTTTTGAGATAGGATCTCATTTTGCAGTGTAGGCTGGTCTTGAATTTACTATGTACCCCAGACTGGCTTCAGACTCATGGGGATCCTCCTGCCTCAGTCTTCAGAGCACTGGGATTACAGGTGTCTGCCACCATACCTGGCTTGTTTGTTTTTTTCTTTTCTTTTTTTTTTTTTTGGCAGTACCAGGGATCAAACTCAGGACCTTGCGCTTGCCAGGCAGGCACTTATTCCACTGAGCTATATCCCCAGCCCTGTTTTTTCTTTGGTACTGGGACTGGCTTGTTTTTTTTGAGACAGAGCACTAGGCTGTCCTTGAACACTATTGAATCTTCCTATCCCAGCCTCCCAAATGCTGGGATTACAGGTGTGAGCCACCACACCTGGCTTCAAAATAAAACTTTATCTCTCTCTATTATATTTATTTTTGTATTTTTGAGACAGAGTCTTGCTGTGGAGTTCAGGCTGGCCTTGAGCTCACTTTGTAGCCCAGGCTGGTCTCAAACTTGCAATGATCCTCCTGCCTCAGCCTCCTGAGTGCTGGGATTACAGGCGTGCACCACCACACCCAGTAAGACCCTGTGTTTAATCCCTACTTAGTTCTATAAAAAGAGGGCAGGGAAGGGAAGAGAGAAGAGAGAAGAGAGAAGGTGAGAGGACAGGAGAGAAGAGAAGATGAGAATTTAGCCAGGTATGGTACAAGAATCCCAGTAACTCAGGAAACTTTTTTTTGTGTGCCAGAAATAGAACTCAGGACCTTGCGCTTACCAGGTAGGCACTTGTGCCGCTGAGCTATACCCCTGGCCCTACTCAGAAAACGAAGGCAGAAAAAACAATCAGTTCATGGAGCCGGGTGTGGCAGAACATGTCTGTAATTCTAGCCCTCAGGAGGCTGAGGTAGGAGCATTGCTGTGAGCCAGCCTGGGGTACATGGTAAATTCAAGGCCAGCCTAAATTACACAGGAAGACCCATTTCAACCCCCGCTTCCAAAAAACGTGTATTAAGGAGATAGAATCAAGAGGCATAATCCCAGCACTCTGCGAAGCTGAGGAAGGAGGATCACAAAGTTAAGCCCAACCTGGGCAACTTGGTGATTTAGCAAGACCACGTTTCAAACTTAACAGGCCAGGTATAGTGGCACACACAGCAAGCGTGAGGCCAGCCTGAACTGCACAATGAAACCCTGTCTCAAAAACAAAAAGAAAAAAATTAACAAAAAAAAATGTTTGAAGGGTTGGGCAGTGTAGCTCAGTGTGAAAGCCCTGGGTTCAAACCCCAGTACTAAAGGAAAAAAAAAAATGTGGGATAGGAGAGGATATTCAGGGACCTCGTAAAATTTCTCAAACCATCCCTAGATATGCTTGACCCACTTCTAAATATGAAGGTTCCAGGAGGCAGAATCTGGGGAGGCCAAAGAGTGAAGGTTCATGGTTCCAGGGATAGAGAGGGCCAGCAGCTTCTGATATTAATGGGAGGGGTAATGGAGTGGCACTGGCCCTTTGAGGCAGTATTGAAACGGCAAGCAGAAACTCCAAAAGGACCCCCAGGATTTGGAGGCAGATTTATTTATGTCGATGGACCCTGGTCAGAATCATTCCCAGAATATCAAGCCCAGATCTCTGGTGGTCTAGGGCTTATACTGGCTAAGCACAGAGGAAGCACAGAGGTAGAATGGCTTGTCAGCTGGGGACTGGTTTATGCAATGTGCATCATAGAGACCAGCTATGAATCACAGTGACCAGCATTTCTAAGAGACAGAAGCAACCAGAACTGGAACAGGAACTATTAGCTGGGCAACTAACTGAAGTATACTGGCTGGGGGGAGGCATTTTCTGCTACAGTGTGGGGTTCGCTGTCAACTCCACCTCAACCCACTCCTAGGTAAGGCCAGCATACCACCCTCAGTTTTGGAAAAGATGAGGTTCTGGCCCCCATGGCCAACATGTGCCCCAAATCTACATACCCAGATCCTGCCAGCATCCCCATCTATGACCCAGGAGTAAAGCCTGGTACCAGAATCCAGAACCCAGTGTGTGGTGAATGCACTGCCTGGCTCTGAGTCAGGCTTGGCAGTCAGATAAAGGCAGGAGGGGCAGTCTGACCCCGTGAGAGGCAGACGGGCTGGCTGAAAAGGAGAGAGAAATGAGTGGCAGCGTCTGGACCAGGTGTCAGAGGGCGGGACTTTTAGCCAGTTGCCTTCCTAAACCCTGATCCTTTCCTCCAACCAACCCAAAAGATCCAGGACCTGTTTCAGGTGGTCACAGACAAGGGGCCTGAAAGGTCTCTGCAGCAGTAGGGCTGTAGGGAGAGGAAAAACAAGAGGGGCTCCCTAGCGCCCCCCTGCCCCGTTTTAAGGTCTGCGCGCGGTTCCCAGAAAACCGGCGCTGTTCCCGCGGACGTCCCCAGTATCTCCCCTCCCTAGAAGCTGGTGCGTGACTCGGCGGGCCACGGCCTGCCCCGCACCCGAGAGGGCGGAGCGAGTCGTGGGCGCCTCCCGGGGTGCCGGAGCCAGGGGAGCGCAGGGGGTGGGGCCGGCGGGCCAGGGGAGGGGCGAGGCGGCGAGGCGGCGGGGCGGCGGGAGGGGCCGGCGCCGGCGGCGGCGACAGCGGCAGCTGCAGCGCGACCAGGCCGGGCAGCACCGAGATCCCCGAGAGCGCGAGGTCCTCTCAGCCAGCGCAGCCATGTGAGTGTCCGCGCGTTTCCGGGGGTCGCGGCCCGGGCAGGAGTCGGGCGCGGCGGTTCTGGTGCCTCCTGGCCCGGCGCTGCCGGGTGGGCCCGAGAGCTGCGGCCGGGTCCCACCTCGCCCGTTCCAGGGACCCCGGCCGCGCCGCGTCCTTCCTCCCCTCCCCCCGGGCACAGAGGACGCGGCTTCGCCCACAAAAGCGGCCGCCTGAGGGCCTGCCGCGCCCGTTGGGCGCTGCCTGCCTCCCACAGCTGGGCCTCGGCGGCCCGTGCCGGGGGCTTGGTGAGCCAGGCCTGGGCCTCGGACCGGCGCCCGCGCCAGGGAAGAAGCGGACGCGGGAACGCGGAGGGGGCGACCTGGGGTGCAGGCGGCCGCTGAGATGAGCTCATCTTGCTGGCCCAGCGGCCGAGCTAAGCCGCTTTGGGCCCGGGGCGAGGCGACTGAGCTGTCCAGGGATCTTGCTCTGCGCCCAGCAGGGGAAGATCGTCCTAGTGCGGTCGGGGGACAGACTCACACCCTACAAACGGGAGCTGCTGTGGAGACTGCAAGAAGCCAGGCCGGGGCACCCTGCAGAACTGTTTTGGGAAAGGGGCAAGGGAAGGGGTCCGGCCAAGTCAGCCTCCGCACCCGCTAGGCTCCTTTCCCAGGTGAAGCCCAAGTGGCTCTGTACTGCCCCTTCAAGCCCATTCTGATGGGCGTCCAGGCTGGATCCTGAGCACCCACTGTGTGCGGTCTAATGTGACCATAACGGTGCCCAAGCCGTCTTCTGTAGGGCCGCGCCCTGGGCTTGCCGCATTTAGGAAGGTTATGATCATCTGGCAGATGCAGAAAGAGGCTCAGAGAGGTTTGTAACGCTCTCAAGGTCACACCGCTGGTTTAGGGAGAAGAGGATTGAGATCTAAACCCTTGCCCCGTACCATCCACTTCCATAGTGTTGATAGTGGCAGGGATGGTGAGGACGTGCAATAATTGGAACTGAGGTACAGTGTACTCCAGCAGGACAGAGAGGACTGGCACAGCTCCCTTTTCCACTTCTCTGGGTCCTGGGAGCAGCAGCTGGAGAGGAGCAGACCGAACCGTCTTAGGGCCAGGGCTTGGGTGGGAGTGAGGGTGGATGCCAGGCGGGGTGGGCGCCAGACTGGGTTCTGCCCGCGTGGAAAACACGGCGAGGAGGGTCCGGGTGAGTCACCGCTGCCCTGCACCTTCGCTACGGCTCAGAGTCGAGCCCAAGCCAGGCCTGCCGCGCGGCGGGACAGGGAATGTGACCAGCTGACCAGGGAGGAGGCCGGCAGGAAGTGAGGCCACCCGGCTGCCTCCGCCCGGTTCCGGGGTGGGGGGTCCCAGGGCGCACGGCCCCCTTTCCTCCTTCCCTGCCCGCTTCTGTTGGCAGCTGTGGGGTGACGTCAGCAGCCGGGTTTGGGGCAGTTGCCATGGAGACAGGGGCAGGCTCAGGAAAGACCCTCTCCCTTGCTGCCGCCCCTTCCCTGGATTATTTTTAGCATCTGTTTACCTCGGTCAGGGGTGGCCCAAAGACTGGGCGGGACCGGACGGGGGACTCCCGGCCTGGCATGTTCGCAGTGAGACAGGGAGGGCGGGTGGCTGCACTTTCTGCCCCCACACAAGTGTGCCAGTCTTGGTGCGTAGGGAGTATCGGGGTCTGCAAACTGAGGTCAGGCAGACTGAGCTGGCTGTGCTGCAAACCCCATAACCTTTAGAACCTGGGGCTTGGATTCTTTGCCGTGTCAACAGACTAGAGGTGCTCACTTCAGCAGCACGTATACTGAACCGACTGTAGAAGTGACATGCGCTTAGAGACCCTGCCTCTTATCAGCCAGCCACAGCTGGGTGTGGTGGCCCAGGCTGCTTATTCTAGCACTCTAGAAGGCTAAGGCAGAAGAGTGGAAAGATCCAGCCCAACCTTAGCAATTTAGCAATTTAGGAAGACCTTGTCTCCAAACAAAACATAAAGGGCTGTGGATATAGCTCAGTGAAAATCCCTAGTATTGAAAAAAATAAAAAAAACAGCCCCTACTGGTTAATGTGGCCCCTCTCCTTTAGTTGAAGGAATTTAGCCCTTTTCATCCACTCCCAGCAGGGGAGATCCTGCCCATCTACCCCCAACCAACAGTTACACATACTGGTTTCTGTGGGACCAGGAGGTAGGTGGCAGCAGTGTCCTAGCCAAAGAAAGAAAATCGATGGGACAGTCCACATACTCTTGAGTCCAGAAACACGGGCCATCTTCATCCTGCCCCATCCCTAGGGAGCTGAATCCCACTTGCTGATACATGATACAGTGAGCAAGTGGGGAAAGGGAGGGTCTTAGGTTGAGTAGGTTAGCCAGGGTGGACACAGACTTGAAATCAGAGAGAGGAAGCTGCAGAGGCACCAAAAAGGGGAACCAATCCAGAGCAGGCTTCCTGGAGGAAGAAGTTACAGGGTCAGACTTGCAGACAGAGGGTTGGTTAGACCAAGAACAGTGGGGAGAGGGTATGGGAGCAATTTGTGATGCTGAAGAAATCTGCAGGTGTGAGAGGGTATTGCAGTTGTTAGGAAAAGGAGCGAAGGGACGGGCCAAATAGAACCCTGTTCACATTAGAGTCTGGGCTTTACCGTGGTACAGAGGGTAGCTGCGAATGTTTCACAAGGGTCTGAATAGAGGGATATTAAAGATTTATAATCCTGGGCTGGATATGTAGCTCAGTGGTAGAGTGCTTGCCTAGCATATGCAGGACCCTGGGTTCAATCCCCAGTACCAATCAATCAATCAATGCTGTGGTTTAAAAAACATTTACAGTCCTGTTGGGTATGGTGGTACATTCCTGTAATCCTAGCACTCAGGAGACTGAGGCAGGAAGACCTCCAAAAGTTAAAGGCCAGTCTGGGCTACGCAGAAAGTTCAAGTCCTGCCTGAGCTACATAGTGAGACCTCTCTCAAAGAGAAAGATTTACAGTCCAGTATGAGAGAGCCTGACTTTGAATCCTAGCTCTTCCACTTACCAGCTATGTGATCTAAGGCTGATTAATAGTACTAATAATAACAATATTTGTTGTGCTCACATTGAGGTAGTATGGTACCCCAACTTCCCTATCCCATAGACAATTCCTCCTTCCTCAAGCACCCTTCATAGAGTGAGGGATCTCACTATGTGTTCATTTGTTTGCTTGTTTGTTTATTTTTTGAGACAGGGTCTCATTGTCATTCAGGCTTGCTTTGAGCTCACGATGTAGTCCAGGCTGGCCTTGAACTTTCATCAATCTTCCTGCCTCAGCCTCCTGGGTGGTGGGATTACAGATGTGCACCACTACACCTGGTTTACCCTCATTTTATGGGTGTTTGGGGTATCTGAAGCCCAAAAGTTTAAGAAGTTATCTTGTCCAAGGTCATACAGCCAGTTAGCCTCAAATTGCTTGGTTGTGAAGTAGGGCTAACTGGATTTAAATTTACAGGATTGTTGCTGGAATTAAGTGGTGTTGAAAATACCAGGTTTACCACATTTTTTAAAAAAAATGAAATGACGCTGGGTGTGGTAACTCACACCTGTAATCCTAGCATTTGGGAGGCTGAGGCAGGAAGATCATTAGACCAGCCTGGGCTACAAAGTGAGCGCAAGGCCAGCCTGAACTACATAGTGAGACCCTGTCTCAAAAAGACCAAAAAAAGTGGTGGCACACGCCTGTAATCCCAGCACTTGGGAGGCTGAGGCAGGAGGTTCGTTACAAGTTCGAGACCAGCTTGGGCTACAAAATGAGCTCAAGTCCAGCCTGAACTGCATAGCAAGACCCTGTCTCAAAAAGACCAAAAAAAAAAAAAAAAAAGTAAAGAAAAAGAAATGTTATCAAGTACAGTGTGTGGCATAGGAGGCACTAAAAAAAAAAAAGACAACTTTTTTTTTTATGCACAGCATTTTGGCATTGTCAGGTAACTATTTCCAGATGAAAGTGTTGTTACTGAGTACAGACTGGATCACTGCAAGGGGGAGGGGAGATAGGGAGCCTATTATATTTAGGATGCTGATGTAAGGTTCTAAAGGAGAACTGGTCATGACTTAGACCCGAATTCTAACTACAGGGATGGAGGTAAGGGGGCTAATTCCAGGTACATTTAAAAGCTGACCTGGGAGGGGAAACTGACCAAGGTGCCCAGGATGACTCCCAGTCTCTGTCTTGAACAACTAGGCACGTAGGTGGTGGGGCTGCCATGGACAGTTTAAGACTAGGGAGAGAGCTAGGTGTTATGGCATACATCTGTAATGCCAACACTCTGGATGGCAGAGGCAGGAGGATCAAAAGTTGGAGCCCCCCTGGGCAATTTATTTATTTATCTATTTTTCCCCTGGGCAATTTAAAGACGTAGTGGGACCCTGTATTAAAAGGGGGTTGCTGGAATGTCACTCAGGGCAAAGGCCCTGGACTCAACCCTTGTGCTGAAAGCAGGGAGGTGAGGAAGAGGTTTGAGGAGAAAAGTGGTAAATTCAGCTAAGGGATTTCAAACTCAGTCATGCTCATACAGCCCGCTGTGCACTGTCAGCTTGTAGGGAGGCATCTAGCAAGCAGTTGGATACGCAGGCTTTGTGCTCACAGAGGGGTCTGGGTGAGGGACAGGTAAGAAAGATGGGAGCATTTAGATGAACAGCAAGGAGGCTGAGGCCTGTCTAAGAACAGGGAAAGAGACAGAGCCCCTGCAAGAAAAGAAAATATGTGGTTGGAGAGATGGGTGGAAAACCAAGAGCATGCTAAGTCTTCCTTCAAGGGAAGGGAGGGCTTTGGGAAGAGAAAGCAGCCACCAAGGGAAAAGCTTTACTAGGCACTCGGTGTGGTGGCACACGCTGGGAGGCTGAAGCGGGAGGCTCACCACCATGAATTTGAGGCCAGCCTGGGCTACATAGTGAACTCGAGGCCAGTCTGAACTACATAGTGAGACCCTAAGAAAAACAGAGGCTTTACTGAGATTAAGCACGATAAGGACTAAACATTAGACATGGGGTTGATTCAGCAACAAAGAGGTCACTAGCGACCTTGGCTAGACCACAGGGGAGTAGTGAGTGTAGAAGGCTAACCAGAATGGGAAACAGAGGAGGCGGGTGTGGTGAGGAAATGGAGGTGGACCACTCTTCCAGAAATTTGGTTCAGAAGGGAGTGGAGAGTAATGGGTGGTGGTATAATGCCTGTAATCCCAGCACTCAGGAGGCAAAGGCGAGAGGATCACTGTGAGTTCAAGGCCAGCCTGAACTGCATAGTAAAACCCTATAGAAAGAAAGGAAAGCCAGGCATGGTGGTGCACACCTATAATCCCAGCACTCAGGAGGCTGAGGCAGGAGGATCGTTGAGAGTTTGAGCCCAGCCTGGGCTACAAAGTGAGTTCAAGGACCAACCTGAACTGCATAGTGAAACCCTGTCTCAAAAAGACAATTTATTATTTTTTTTTCTTTTTTTTCGGTACTGGGGATCGAACTCAGGACCCTGCGCTTGCTAGGCAAGCGCTTATTCCACTGAGCTATATCCCCAGCCCACAAAAAGACAATTTAAAAAAAGAGAGAGAAAGAAAAAGAGAGGTGAGGAATGTGGTAGCTAGGGCAAAGCACATGACCCACAGTGGGTCTTTTTTGTCTTTTTGAGACAGGGTCTTGCTATGCAGTTCAGGCTGGCCTTGAGCTTATTTTGTAGCCCAGGCTAATCTCGAACTCTGCAATGATGCTCTTGCTTCAGCCTCCCGAGTACTGGGATTACAGGGTGTGCCACCACGCCCGGCTTTTTTTTTTTCTTTTTACTTATTTACTGTGTATGTGGTACTAGTGATCAAACTCAAAGGCTTGGAGCATGCTAAGCACACATTCTACCACTGAACTATACCACCATTAATAGTTATTTATTTAAACCGAACTTTATATTGAAATATATACTGAAAATAGCCAGCCACAGTGATGCATTCATATTCCATGCTAGCTACTTGGGAGGCTGAGGCAGGAGGTTTCCTTGAGTCCAGGAGTTCAAGACCAGCCTGGGTAACACAGTGAGACTCCATCTCAAAAAAAAATGTGTGCATATAATGCATACTCATACATAAAGTATATATCTACTGAGTGTACAGCCTGATCACATTTTTGCAACAGAACACACCCATGCAGGATCAGGAAACAGAACCCAGGGTAGGAAATAGGACATTGTCAGCACTTTAGAAGATCCTTTGGGCCCCCTTCCAGTCACAACAGCCCAAAGGGAACTACGAGTCTGACTTTCATTAGCCATAGATTACTTTGCTCAACTTTTGAACTTCATTATCAAGGAATTCATACCCATGCTGTTTCCTGGATCGGATCTTGTGTCTTTCATTCAACGTTTTGTCTATGAGATACACCTATATTGTTGCATGTTATTGTACATTTTTCAATTCTTTTGTGATGTATAATAATTCTGTTATTTATTGATGGTCATTTGGATAGTTTCCAGGGTTTTCATTTTTCATGTGACAGTAAGTTGAGCTTGGTGGTTTGGGTACCAAAATGCAGCCAGGTATGGTGGCACACACCTGTGATCCCAGCACTTGGGAGGCTGATGCAGGAGGATTGTCACAAGTTCGAGACCAGCCTGAGCTACAAAGTGAGCTCATGGCCAGCCTGAACTGCATAGCAAGACCCTGCCTCAAAAAGACAAAAACAAAAAAAAGGAAAGAAAGAAAGAAACATGCATCTCGTGTGGGAAGAGAGAGGCTGGGGTCCTACAGAAAGATTTATCAGGTGGGAAGTAAGAGCCTGGCTGAGGTTGAGAATTGTTCTGTGGTTCCAGCCAGGCTGCTGTGCCAAGACCTTTGGCTACCAGGCTGTGTGCAGGTGCAGGGAAGAGCAGGAGTTGGGTTGCAGGATTGCTTTCTGCCAGGTAGCGGAGGCGTGAGTGCTGAAGATACTAGTAGCAGACAAGTGATGATGGAAAAGTGCTGTAGATGCTGGCTGGGAGGAGGATATGCAAGGAAGGCAGGGAAGAGAAGGTAGGACAAGCTGGCAGGAAGAAATCCTGTAAGCTCCATGCTGGCTGGTATCTAAACTTCTGGGCTGTATTTCCAATGACGAGCACACGATTGGCCCATGGTTATCATCAGTGAATAGTTGAATAAATGAGCTGCTAACTAGAGACCAGAAGTCAAAAGCAAGTGAGGGGAGGGGCGTGCTGGAGACAGCCTGGAGGTCAGAAGTCATCTTGACTTAGCAAAGGGACATTCCAGGGCAGGTGGTAAGGCTGCGGTGTCCCCTCCGGGGATGGCTAAGGGGAGCAGAGAGGCTATTGTGGAGGGGCAATCCAAGGGAATGTATAGATCACCAATGAGTACATGGTGCCCAGTCTTCAAGGAGGTAGGAGAGGATAGCATTTCTAAAACTGGGGTCCTCTGATCTCTTGCAGCTGACAGATTCAGAGGAGTTGGTAGTCTTACTGCTAATGCAGCCCCTTGGCCCACCTGGGTTTGGGGAGAAAGAATGCACAGTATGGCACAATTGGTCCTCAAGGAGCAAGCTTGTTTATGGGATGGAGGAGCATCCAGGCCTTCCAAGGTTGGGGGTTGGGGTGTCCCAGTGGACCCTGCACATAGTGGCCTCTGTCCATGATGGAGGTGGAGAAAGAATCATCAAGAAAGAGATATGGGAGGCAGAAAAGAGCCGGTATCAAGGAAATCCCAGGTCTGAGGAGCCCATGTGAGAAGGGAGGGAACCACAGCACAAGGACGGGCTAGAAGGAGGGAGTGGCAGCCCTAGGATGCAGCTTCCACTGGAGAGGAGGCCCTGGCTAGGCAGTGGGACCTGATTATTTCCCCTGCGTCTGGGAGGAGAGGCAGTGTCCGGACCGAGCACCTCTCTTGTGGGTGTAAGGGTGGGGTGGTGCAGAGGGCTGTGGATTCCTTGGGGCAGCAACTCACAATACAAGATTGACCTAGTCCCACACTTTCTGCCCCTCTTATTCTTAACTTCCCAGACCCCTCATGCTCGTCACTCTACTCTCTGCTCTCCTTTGGCACAGTTCCAACACTCAATCCCCGGGCCCATTCTCTCTAAACTTTGTACACTTAGAACCCCAACTCTTAGCACTTTGTATGTTCAGACTTCCCTCAGCACCCCTCAACAGCCACTCTTAAGAGTTTGCTACTCTCTGTGGCCTCCTACATACTTCCTATCCATCTCCGTATTCATCTCCATATTCATCCTGACCCCAGCCCCCGCCGGACTTCTCCCAGAGGGGAACCGCTAGTCACCCCTCCGGGGAGGCCAGATGGGCCAAGGCCTGGTGTCCCCCTAGTGCGGCCTGTCCCGCCCATCCCTGCGGGCTGAGTCAGGAGGCAGGAACTGGGCGGGGGGAGGCGCCGAGCGGAGCCGAAGCCCAAGCAAGAGCTGCTGGGGCGCGAGCGCCAGAGCCCAGTGGGCCGGCACCGAGTGGCCCTGGGCCGGTGGGGACTGGGGTGTGGGGCTTGGGGATTGGGGCCAGCGCAGGTCGGGGCCATCCGAGACCTACCATGGACGCGAAAAAGAGAGGTAAGACCCGGCCAAGGGCTGCGAAAGCTCCGAGTCGGGCCATGGGGGTGCTGGCCGGATTTTGGGGGCCAGGGGTGCGTGTTTTGCCGGGGCGGGAGAGGTGGTCTGCCGAGGATCCCTTCCCGCTAGGGCTAGGGGTGAAGGCTCGCGTCCGTGACTCAGTTTCCTAGTCGGAGCCCCGGGAAGGTGGAGGGGGCGGAGCACTTCTCGTCACTGCCCCCCGCCCTGGGAATCCCCGCAGCCTAGTCTGGAGGGATCTGGCGTCGTGGCGCCTGGGAGCCGGTGGGAATCGAACGAGCAGTTTAAACTGGAGGCGGGGGTGGGGGTCGCGGGAACCCAACCAGCGCAGGCCGGGCCGGTCCTGCAGCATTGCGGGGCCCAGTGCGTGCCCCGCCCTGCTCCGCTCCGTGACCTCTCGGGGTGGGGGGCCCTGGCTGCTAGGCTTGAGGGGGCCGTCTGGGGCAGGGCTGGGAAGGCCGCCCCGCCCCCGGGTAAACAGGCGCTTCCGCACATTCTTTGCGCGTCCCGCCCCTTTCCTGCCCCTTCCCAGCCAGGGAAGGGTCCCCGCGCGACTCTCGCCTTCCTGGCCCGCAGCAGGCGGAGCCCGCACCACGGCAGGAAGTAGGGGCCGAGCCGAGGCCACGCTGAGTCCAAGGCCGAGTCACCCGCGGCTGCCCTGTCATTAGCAGCGGGCCTGCAGGCCTGAGAGTATCCAAACCCGAGCCCACTGGGACATCTGTACCTGGTGGTGACCGGGACGGACCAGCTCCAGCCCTGGAACCCCGGTTTGGGGAGGGGACTTGAGGGACCCGACTGGTGCTAGACACCTTCTCCCCCACCTCCAGGGAGCCCCGCTCGGACTCATTCCATGATGTCCCTGTCGGTGAGGCCGCAGCGCCGCCTGCTCAGTGCCCGGGTCAGTAGAAGCCAGTCCTTCGCAGGCGTCCTTGGCAGCCACAAGCGAGGGCCCAGGTACGCAGTGGACAGGGAGGGGGCGGTGCTTAATGGTGTCAGCGGGTGAGGTCTGGACTGGGTGTGTAGGGAGGTTGGGGGGAGCCTCCTTAGTTCCTTTCTGAGGAGCACCTTCTTCTTCAGGAGCTTTCCAGTCTTCAGCCCGCCACCGCCAGGGCCCCCACGGAAGGCCCCAGCGCTGTCCCGGGTATCTAGGATGTTTGCTGTGGCCCACCCAGCCCCAAAGGTGCCACAGCCGGAGAGGCTGGACCTGGTGTACACTGCACTTAAGCGGGGCCTGACGTAAGTAAGCGACTCTGCGCCCCGTGTCCTAGGATCAGGATCTCTCCTCACACCCCATCTCTGCTAGTTGGGACCTGCCCCAGCAAGGCACCCCCCTGCTTACTGTTGGTACCCTTGGGCAGTTTGAGTCTGAAAGGTAAATTGAGCCCGGGAGCCATGCCTATAATCCTGGAGGCTGAGCCAGGAGGATCTCTGAGTTCAAGGCCAGCCTGGGCCACGTAGTGAGTTCAAACCCAACCTCAACTGCATAGCAAGACCTTGTCTCAAACAAACAAACAAACAAACAAACATGAAACAAAATGGAGAGTAAGTTGATTTATATCTCTTTTTTCCAGGGCCTACTTGGAAGTGCACCAACAGGAGCAAGAGAAGCTCCAGGGTCAGATAAAGGAGTCCAAGAGGAACTCGAGGCTGGTGAGTTGGGGATGTTAGGGATGCCTTGGTCTAGTGCCCTTTGTCTATGTGGTGTGGGGGCTGGGCAGGGCCAACCCTATGTGAAATCTGGGCAATTTTCTGGGATGACTGAGTCCAGGTATAAGTACGAAAGGTTATCAGTAAAGGGTTTCTATCCCCAACTTCCTTGCTATGCACTTTATGCGTGGAATCCAGTTTTTGCTCACAAGAGCTTCCAATGGGAAAGGTCAGACTCCCACAGTATGACAGCAGGAGAGTATGCTGTAATGTTACTAAAGACAGGGGGAGGGTTTTCCTTAGGGAAGAGATCAAGACTTGCCAAAGGAAGGAACAGTTTTGCTGGATGTGGAAGGATGGGTCTGGGTGAGCAAGGGTCTTTCTCATACCTCCTAGGGAGCACATCTCATCTCCCTTGTCTCCTTTGTAGGGCTTCCTGTATGACTTGGACAAGGTGAGCATATGTACAATGGTATTGGAAAGGGTTGGCTTATGGGGAGGGGAATGGGCCTCAGACCCCTCCTGACCTACCTCTCCCCCAGCAAGTCAAGTCCATTGAACGCTTCCTGCGACGCCTGGAATTCCATGCCAGCAAGGTACTTTGTGCAGTGTACATGCAGAGGAATGGGGGTGGGGTAACAGAGAGAGATGGGGTGGGAAGTGTTTGCTAGGCCCTGAATGAGGAACTCCACCCCTATTACTACCCCACTCACCTCAGATCGATGAGCTATATGAAGCATACTGTGTCCAGCGGCGTCTTCGGGATGGTGCCTACAACATGGTCCGTGCCTACAGTACTGGATCTCAAGGGAGCCGGGAGGCCCGGGACAGCCTGGCTGAGGCCACTCGGAGTCATCGAGAATACACAGAGGTGAGGGAGTCATGCTGTTGGCAGATGCACAGGGTATGGCAGGGCTGACAAAAGCAGACTTTTCTGCATTCTCTTCTAATCCTGCTTCTCCCTCCCAGAGCATGTGTCTGCTGGAGAGCGAGCTGGAGGCACAGCTGGGCGAGTTTCATCTCCGAATGAAAGGTACTGAATTGTGGGGGTAGGTAGGAAGCAGGAGCGGGTGTGTTCAGGCCCTGCCAGTATGGCTCATCTATTTCTCCCCCTACTCCAGGGCTGGCTGGCTTTGCCAGGCTGTGCGTGGGTGATCAGTACGAGGTAGGAAGCTGTGCAGGGGAGGGCTAGGATGGAACAGTCAAAAGCCTTAGCATTCCCTCATCCTGTCTGTTTCTCCAGATCTGCATGAAATATGGCCGTCAGCGCTGGAAACTACGGGGCCGCATTGAGGGTAGTGGAAAGCAGGTGTGGGACAGTGAAGAAACTGTCTTTCTTCCACTGCTCATGGAATTCCTGTCCATCAAGGTGATTCCTCTGCCCAGGTCTGCAGGACACTTTGGTCCTGTGAACCCATTATGACTTTCTTGATGCTGAGACCCTTACTCTTGTGACCTCCCCTATGCCTCTATGGCCCTATGAATGTGTGGCTCCATGACCTTTATGACCCTGGATTTCCTCATGATCTCTGTGGCCTTGAGAAAAATCTTTATGACTCCTATACCTCATGGTCTCCTGACCCTGTAACCTCTCCATGATCTTCTGATCTGGTGAATATTTGATTCTCTGAGCCCCTATATGGCTGTGGACCCTTGAGATCAATAACCATACCAATGTAGAGCTTCATAAACCCCTTGCTCAGACTATTTCAAGCTTCTGTGACCCCATGACTCTCAGAGTGCCTATAGAATACCCTATGACCATCTCACAATTTCTATGCAGATCCAGACCTGTGATCACTCAGGAGCTCATGGCCCTTGTACTCATGTGACCCCACATGTATTCTTGGCTTTAGGTGACAGAACTGAAGGGTCTGACCAACCATGTAGTTGTGGGCAGCGTCTCCTGTGAGACCAAGGACTTGTTCACTGCCCTGCCTCAGGTTGTGGCTGTGGATATCAATGACCTTGGCACCATCAAGCTCAGCCTGGAAGTTACATGGAGGTTGGTATGGCTGAAGGGTTTAAAGGTAGGGGCGGGAGAGTTGTGGCACTGCTAACAGGACTCCTCTTCCCTCCCCAGCCCCTTTGACAAGGATGATCAGCCCTCAGCCACTTCTACTGTCAACAAAGCCTCCAATGTCACTAAACGCTTCTCTACCTATAGCCAGAGCCCACCAGACACACCCTCACTTCGGGAGCAGGCCTTCTATGTGAGTCGCAGCCCAGACCCAGGCCTTATAATCTCCCACAGGACTTGCAGGGGTGGTCCTGAAATGCCCTTCTCTCTCTCTCTCAGAACATGTTAAGGCGACAGGAGGAGCTGGAGAACGGGACAGCATGGTCCCTGTCATCCGAATCTTCGGATGACTCATCCAGCCCACAGCTCTCAGGGTCTGCCCGACATTCATCAATACCCAAGCCCCTAGTGCAGCAGATTGAGCCTCTGCCCATCCAAGTTGCCTTCCACAGGACTGAGGCTCCCAGCTCTGGGCTCATGGATGAGAAAGGGGCCATGGCTCCAGCCTTGGCCAATGGGCATGCGCCCTACAGCCGGACTCTGAGCCACATCAGTGAGGCCAGTGTGGATGCCGCCCTGGCTGAGGCTTCAGTGGAGGCTGTGAGCTCACAGACCCTAGCCCGGGGTTGTAGCCCACCTACACATCCAGATCCCACCCATAGGGAGCATACCAGTCCTGGTCCCCTTACCTTAGACAGGGGCTGTTCTGCCGCAATCCCCGCCCTCAGTACATCCAGTCCTGCCCTCACATCTATAGATCCTGCCTCATCTGCACATCTGGACTCAGTTCGTAAGGACATGGATTCTGGTCCTTCTGAGCTGCCAAGCCCTACCTACACTACCACAAGCTCTACCTGTAGTGCCATAAGCCCTGTCAACAGTGCTTCAAACCTCACTTCCACTATGACAGGTTCTACCCATAAGCCAATGCCCTCCACCCTCACCACTACAGGCCCTCTCCCCAGTAGTGCAGGCCCAGTCCAGACAACCACTGTCCCCACCCGCACTACTCCAGGCCCCATTCATACCACTGCAAGTCCAACCCATACTACCCCAAGTGCCAACCACATTACTGCAATCTCCACTCACTCCATCTCCACCCACCCTACTACCCCAAACTCCACCCACTCCACCCCAAGCCACACTCACACTATCTCAAACCCAATCCACACTACTCCAGGCCCTATGAAAAACACAAGCCCCACCCATACTACTTCAGGCCCCACTCCTGCTACCACAAGCCTCACCCACAAAGCCAAGATATCAACTCACACCACTACAAGTCCTACCCCCAACGCTATAGCCCAAGTCCAGACTACTACAAGTTCCGCCCTTACTACTGTAAGCCTTTTGTCTTATGAAAACCGTTCTATACCCCCCAGTTCCTCTGTAAGCTCCACCCTCCCAGGCACAGACTCCTTGCCCTGTAGCCAGGCAGGCTCCACGCCCTTTACTCAGGCAGACCCCACAACCCCCAGCACATTGTACCCAAGTCCTGCTTGTTCTGATAGGAAACTCCTCACAAGCCCTGCCCCTGATCCCCCAGAGCCTATTATTCCCTCCCCCTTAGTCCCTGAACCCCAGCCTTCAGAACCTATGGCTACAGCTGCTCAAGCTCCAGTCATAGGGGCAGCTGGAGGGGCTGGGGACAAGAGGCTGGAGGAGGCCCTGGGGGCCTTAATGGCGGCCCTGGATGACTATCGGGGCCAGTTCCCTGAGCTGCAAGGCCTGGAGCAGGAGGTGACTCGGCTGGAGAGTCTGCTTATGGTAAGGAAGGTTGGGCCGGGTTGGGGCCGCACAAGGAGGGGGCCAGGCAGTGGAGTAACTCTGACCTTCATAACCTCAGCAGAGACAAGGCCTGACTCGCAGCCGGGCCTCCAGTCTCAGCATCGCTGTGGAGCACGCCCTGGAGAGCTTCAGCTTCCTCAATGAGGATGAAGATGAAGACAGTGATGGTCGTGGAGACAGGTGAGAAAACCAGGCAAGACGGGCCGGGCAAGGGGGAAGGCGTGAAGGGGAACGGGATGATGGTAGAGGAGGAACAGATGAGTTTGGAGAAAGGTGAGACAGGAACAGGTGAGGTGGGGCCAGGCAGAGCATGTGAGGATACACTGCTCACTCCTCCCATCGTGTGTCCTTGATGCCCACATCTCCAACTCCCATCTGTCCCTAGAACTTCTGGCTGCCCCACTCATCTCTGCAATGTTTGCCTCCCCCGCCGATCCCCAGCAACTAGTGAGCCACCCGCCCCTCTCTCACACGGCCTCACCTTGGAGCCACCCCATGAAGTTCACTCAGCGCCTCCCTGTGTACCCTGCATCCCCCAGCGTCGGCCCCCTCTGTCTTGACCTCGACTCCTCTGCAGGCAGCAGTCCCTCAGCTGGCAGTCCCAGAGTGGCCTTTACCAACTTCCACTTGAGAGTTGTCCCCGGTCCCTTTGCCCTCTGCTGCTTCCCAGGTCAAGGCCCCATACCTTGCACTCGCAGTCCACGTTTTGTAGACCATCCTGCTTGCAACTCTACTCCTGCCCATCCCACCCCTAGCCCTAGTTGGAGGTGGCGCTGGGCAGGAAAGAGCTCCGCTGCTCCCTGCTGATCACATCCCCTTCACCCTCTTGGAAGTCTTTTGTGAACTTACCTCTTGTCTGTTGTCTGTGCATTGTTTGTTCTTCCATTATGGGATAGGCAGAATTTAATAAACGCTGTGAACTAGATGGTGATGTGTGCTCTTGGGGTGGTTGACCCTATTTTTTCCCCAGGCCCCCAAGCAGCTTGGAGGCTGGGGCTGAGGACAGCATAGACTCGCTCAGTGCCCACCCTCTCAGCACGGGGTGTCCAGCACTGGATGCTGCCTTGGTCCAGCACCTGTACCACTGCAGTCGCCTCCTTCTGGTGAGGCTAATGGTCTTCCCTTCCCTCTCCTCCCCCTGGTTCTTCTCTCCCTTTCCCTAGTAACCCATTGCCTCAGGGAGCCATGCACTCTAGTCTTCGCTCTATGTACCACCTCTGAGTTCCACACCCCCGATACCCCAGAACCCTGGCATCTGGCTCATGCTTAATGGACTAACTCCCACACGTGTCTCCCACTGCATGCCAGGACTTATAGTCCCTGGACTCCACCCTCCCTAAGCCCTTCCTGAGGTTTGTGCTACTTGGTGACCCCTCTTCCAGAAACTGGGCACATTCGGACCCCTGCGCTGTCAGGAGGCATCGGCCTTGGAGCGGCTACTGCGGGAAGCCCGTGTGCTTGAGGCAGTGTGTGAGCTCAGCAGGGTATGGGAGATCCCTGCCACTTCTGCCCAGGAAGGTAAAAACCTCCTTGTTGGGCTCTGGCTCTGGTTTCTGCTCCAAAGCTCCTACCTCTCGCCAGTCCCATTTATGTGCCTGAATTCCCCTCACCCACCTGCTCTGTTTCTAATGGTGTCCTGTGTGCCTTCATAGTGGTGCAGTTCTCAGCGTCTAAGCCTGGCTTCCTGATCTTCTGGGATCAGTGCACAGAGGGACTCAGCCCCTTCATCTGCCCTGTGGAGCAGGTGCTCCTCACCTTCTGCAGCCAGTATGGTGCCCGTCTCTCCATGCGCCAGCCAGGCTTAGCTGAGGCTGGTAAGTGAGCTGTCTATCTGCTCCTTCTGTCCTTTGCCTCCCTAGGGATAGGGACCTCAGGGAAGGCCAAGTCAGCCCTCATAGACATAAGCTGTGAACAATAGTGAAAAAGAGTGAAGCCTTGGGCCCAGGTAGGGAGAGGGTGATAAAGGAGTCCCTAGACATGAGTGTGGGAACGGGTGCATACTTTTCTCCCAAGTGCGTGGGTTCGACTCATGTGCCACTGCTTCCTGCAGTTTGCGTGAAATTCCTAGAGGATGCCCTAGGGCAGAAGCTGCCCAGGAGGCCCCATCCAGGTCCTGGGGAGCAGCTCACCATCTTTCAGTTCTGGAGTTACGTGGAAGCCTTGGACAGCACCTCCATGGAGGCCCATGTGACTGAGACTGCTGAGGAGGGTGAGGTGGTGGCCCTGGTCACAAAATGGCTTAATCTTGTGGCTGGGTGGTGAGGGTGTGGATAAGGACATGAGCACAAGACCTCCTTGCCTTGGTGCCTTTGTCCAACACTCTGTTCCTTCTTTCAGTGTTACTGGTACGGAATCTGAACTCTGATGACCAGGCTGTTGTGCTGAAAGCCCTGAGGTTGGCACCTGAGGGACGGCTGCAAAGGGACGGACTTCGGGCCCTGAGCTCCCTGCTTGTCCATGGCAACAATAAGGTCATGGCCGCTGTCAGCACCCAGCTCCGGAGCCTATCGCTGGGCCCTGCTTTCCGGGAGAGGGTGAGAGTGGGCATAGCTCCCTTGAGGGCAAGGGCTGGGCTCTAGACTCCCAGTGTCTGGCTAAGTCTGTCCTTCCATGCTTGCCCAGGCCCTCCTGTGTTTCCTGGATCAGCTTGAGGATGAGGATGTGCACACTCGAGTGGCTGGCTGCCTGGCCCTGGGCTGTATCAAGGTGAACCCTGCCACGCGACTAGCCATTTCTCTGCACTCCCAGCACCCCCACCCTGGGCACTTCCCACCTGTTCCATTTAGCCTACTTCAGTGTTCTCCCCCTGATAGGCTCCTGAAGGCATTGAGCCCCTGGTGTACCTGTGCCAAACAGACACAGAAGCTGTGAGGGAAGCTGCCCGGCAGAGCCTGCAGCAGTGTGGTAAGGCTGGGGTATGTGAAATGCAGGGTGATGAGAAGATGGGATCAGGGGTAGGAGGGCCAGGATGAGACTATGGCTACTCCTGATCCCATTTTACCCATTTCAGGAGAAGAAGGACAGTCTGCCCATCGACGACTGGAGGAGTCACTGGATGCCCTGCCCCGCATCTTTGGGCCTGGCAGCATGGCCAGCACAGCATTCTAAACTCTATTGCTGGCTCCCAGGGCCCTTTAACGTTCAGGGCTCATCAGGCACTGGCAGGGGGTGAGCACTGGCTCCAGACAGCCCTCCCCACAGATTCCTATCAATGAAAATCTAATATATTCTGTTGCCCCTGGGGTTGGTAGTCAGCACCTGCAGTCAAGTGCCTCCCAGCCTCGGCTCAGCATAGCCCTTGACACAAGTGTCCAGGGCCTGGCCACCCTGCCTCTGCCTGATCACATCCCCTGGTTTTGTATTTTATTTACAGAGTTTTACAGAAAATTAAAAAAAAGAACAACATACCTTTCCTACATGGCCTGCTATACCCCTGACTCTCTGCTCTAAATCTCTCTTACGTGCCCTTCCTGACACTAGTGTGTCCATGCTTTTAGCTGTGACAAGTGTCTGTATCTGCCCTGGAAACCCTGATGCAAGAAAGCTCAGAGACTGGAACTGGGCTTGGAAATGAAAGCAGGGGAAGAGAGTGGGAGGAGACTTGGCCTGAAGCTGGCCCTGGCAACTGTAGACCTCTAGTGGGTCTGAGTGTGGAGGTGTTCCAGAGAAGGGCCAAGGGGTGCCAGTCTTGGGCGAAAAGGAAAACCTGGCATGGTGTGGCTGAGCTTCTGGCCACGAGGGGGCAGCAGTACCTCACCAACCGATGCCAGGCTTCTGGGTGTCCCCTTTTGCCAAAGAGATGCAGGTGCTCCAGGAGGGTGAGGAGAGAGATCTTTGCTTAGAAGAGAAGCTGGATGTGGGAGGCCAGAGACCCGGTTAACTGCCCTGTGACCCAAGAAAGCGAGTCCCTTCCCTCCCCGAATTACCACCTTCTCTGTAATAACAAACCTGCTGAACCCTGTGGCCCCACAGAGCCAGCAGACTGCTGCTTCAGAAGACAGGGTTCCCAGGAGAGGGCCTCCTCCCCCGCAGCTGCTTGGCACAGTAATGCCTTAACCCAGGAGTCCTAAGGGAGGAACTTGTGGGTGGGGTGGACTTGTTCTAAGGAGAGCCTGAGGAAAGCCCAAGCCCACAACTAGAGAAACAGACACCCATCCTTGCCCTCATCTTCAGAACTTCCATTATCCAGGGACAAGTGAGGCAGCACATGGGTGTCCCCGCTGGTGTCCCAGTGCCCGTAACAGCATGTGCACCGAGGCATCATGGGGAATTTATGTGTGCCCAAACCCCAGAAGAACCAACGAGGTGCCAACAGCCATGAGTGGGGGTGGGCAGGTGACCCAGATCCCTGGGGAGCTCTACCCCCAGTGCTTTAGGGCTGTGTATGAAGAGGTTTGGCTGGGGCCTTAACCACCTGCTGGGGAAGCCACACTGAAAAAAAACGGGCAACAGGAAGGAGCACAGGAAACACCTGTGTGTGGATGCAGGTGGTTCACGGGTAGCAGCAGGCAAACGGGTGGGGGCAGGCAAACAGCACTCACACTGGCACAGCTCTGCTCCCTCATAACTATGAAGGCTAGGACAGTGCCGTTCAGCTTTTTGGGTGGTCAGCTGGGGTGACATGGGGTAGATAAGGCAATCAAGTGAGAGAACAAACCAATGCCTAAAGTTGGACACAGCTTTGTCCTCCAGGCACTTGCAGAAGGATTGCAGTTACAGAACCACCAAGAGCCTCTTAGGCCTAAAACCCCAAGAGAGGCCCACTGGTAGTGCAGGACTATGTTTGATGGGTGGGGAAACAAGAAGCAAACACTGGCTCACTAGGTCCTGGGAAAATGCAGATGGAGTGACAGCCTGCACAAGCTCAACTCAACCCACAGGACAGGGAAGGGTCTGGGCATGATATGGAGGAGAAAAAATTCATCCCAGCCAGGGTCCAACTGGGGATATCACTGAAAATCTCTGCTTTTCAATGGTGGGAAGGAAAAGAATCCCTCTGTTCCCTATAAGGAGTTTCAGCTTTACTGGCAGGTGGGTGCGAAAGTCAATGTGGGCAGGAGCTAGAATTAGGGAACAGTGTGCACAGTAAGGTAAAGAATTATTAGGCTTTCTGGGCATGGTGGCGCACGCCTGTAATCCCAGCACTCGGGAGGCTGAGGCAGGAGGATCGTGCGAGACCAGCCTGGGCTACCAATGAGCTCAAGGCCAGCCTGAACTGAATAGCGAGACCCTGTCTCAAAAAAAAAAAAAAAAATTATTGGGCGCTAGCAACAGGGAACAGACCCTCAGGCCTTTGCCCTTTAAGACTTTCTGTCTCAGAGCAGCACGAATCCATTTCAGGACAGCCACTTGACCCCTCTCTATCTCTGACTTGAAGTCTATTTTCTCTCCTTTGCCCAGGCCCATCAATGAGATGGTAGAAGGCAGGGAGGACACTTGTCCTCCTGCCACCCCTCATACCTTCAACCTTACAGGTGTGTCCCACAGGTCTTTACACAGGCAAAGCTGCCCAAAGCTCTCCTACCACCTCCTACCTTGCTGCCATGCAGGCTCAGGAAACACTTGTTTCTCAGACTCAGAACAAATGAGAGCCTGATGCCCTGACAGTCACAGATACCAGGAAAGGGAAAGCCTGTGCCAGCTGTCCTGGAGTCTGTGCCTGCTTCAGTGAGGGTACAGGTGCAAGTGACCCCCTAAGGCCTGTGACACACTGAGAGGTGACCCATCACTTAAGTCCACAGCTATGCCTAGGCCATCATCTTCAGGATTCTGTCCAGAGGAAACTGCTATGCACGCACTGCAAAAAAAAGTGGGGACCAGGCTGAGTTGGTCTAGGATAGAACTTATTGTGTTCATTGCAGGTAAAGCTTGCCTTCACACCCCTCCTTTTCTCCTGCCTTCTAACCTTATTTTTCCTCGTCTCCCACCCTTCTTCCTCATGTATTCAAAGCTGCAGAGAACCAAAAAAAGAAAGAAAAGACATGTTTGTGAAGGCAAAGAAGCAGATGGGCTGGCACGTGGGAAAAGGACTGCTTCTTTGTCTCGCCCACAGAGTGGGGGTGCCTTCCTTATGTGTTTCTGTGCCTCGTGTGTGGGTACAACTTGCTGAACCCCAGGCATATGTCATGTTCCTTCTATGCTACAGGCAAGCCTGGAGTGTCCTGTTCAGGCCATCCATCACCCATGGACAGGAGGCTCTTGTGGCCCCTGGACCTGGCTTTTCTGACCCTGGATGATACATGACGATGAGCTTGGGAAGACTCCAGTACCTCATATAAATTGCTAAGAAAGCACTATCTATCGTTGAGAAAATAAGACTGCTATTGGTCTGCAAGGAGGGAGGGAGCCTCTTGTTTCAGGAGGTTGAGATCAGGTGAAAGTCATTAATCTAAGTTTACTATCAAAGGTCAAGTCTGTTGTTTCTGAACTTGCCATACGCTCAAACTATACAGAAAATGATAAATGGTGATTTATAGCACCTAAATTGCTCTGGTTAATACCTATGTTTCTAGCTGTCTCCTCTAAATTTTTTTTTTTTTTTTTTGAAATAGGGTCTCAATACATAGTTCAGATTGGCCTTTAACTCACTATGTAGCCTAGACTGGCCTCAGACTCACAGTGATCCTCCTGACTCAGCCTTCCAAGAGCTGGGATTACAGGTGTGTGCCACCATGGTTGGCTGAACACTTCTTTTTAACATCGAGTCCAAGATGCTCAAAATCAAAATCAACATCTCAAAACTTGTTTCTTCTCTAGGGCTCTTGGGAACACCCATTATCTCAGGACCCAAGCCACACAGCTGGGCAACATCCTTGACTCTGTCCTCTGCCTCTGCATCTTGGTTATCATAATTCTCTCAATTAAATGCATGAACCGTTTCTAAACTTCTACTTCTGTTTATCCCCATTGGCAGTACTCAGGTTCAGGACTCAGGTTCAGTATGCTTTTACTTGGACACTAAAATTGCCTCTATACAGGCTTCCTGCCTCTGGCCTTGCTTATTCAGTCTGTTCTCCATGAGGTAGAGTGATTACTAAAAGATAGAAATCTACCATCACAGGTCCTCTTTCTCTGTGGGAAAAGCCCAACCCATTTCACGAGGCTCACAAAGCCCTTTGAGTTTTTCACCTCTTGCTTCACTTCTGATTTCTTACTCTATCTCTATAGTAGAGCTTCCCCGAACCACTTGCAGGGCTCCTGGCCTGGGGCCTGGTACTGCTCCCACCATAGTTTACTGTTCCCAACTCTCTGTTGCTGTGCTCATGCTAGTTCACACAACAGCCCTTAACCTAGTCATCAAACATTGTTTTAGAAGTTGTGCCTGCACTTGCCCTGGTGTAATAATCATGTCCTATTACAACTGCTATTTATATATTTATTTATTTATTGAGACAGAGTCTTGCTATGTAGTTCAGGCTGGCCTTGAACTCACTATGTAGCCCAGGTTGGCCTTAAACCTGTAACAATCCTCCTGACTTAGCCTCCCAAGTGTGGGACTATAGAAATGCACTACCATGTCTGCCAGTTTTTCAATAGCTTTATTGAGAATACACATCCTATATAATTCAGCCATATCATGTGTACAATTCAGTAGCCTTTAGTATACTCAGAGTTGTACTATTTATTTATTCATTTATGTAGTGCTGAAGACTGAACTCAGGGCTTTGTGCATGCTGCTACCCAAGTACCACTGAGCCACCTCCCCAGACTAACAATCTTACACTATTTTATTTTTATTTATTTATTTTTAACATGGCCTCTTTTTAATGCTTATCTTTTTAGCAACCACAAATTTTAGATTATTTTAACCACCCCCCCCAAAAAAAACCTACCCTATACCACTTAGCCATTATACCAAGGCCCACTCCCTAACTTAAGTAACCATTAATCTATTTTCTGTGTCTATAGGTTTGCCTAGTCTGGATATTTTTTTGAGGGGGTGTACCTGCAATCTTACTCAGGACTTCACGCTTGCCAAGCAGGCGTTGCAACACTGAGCTAAATCCCCGGCCCCCTGGGTATTTCTTGTAAATGAGATACAGTTAGGTCTTTCCAACATACCCAGTTCAAAGGTTCACCTGAGAACCTCAAGTTCATTGGGTCTGGCATGGGGCCAGGCAATTCTCTACTTGAACAGGCTGTATCTCTCTTATCTCCAGAAGACAAGACCAGAAAAACAGTGAGTGGTGATGACATGTCTTTGGATGAATAACTAAAAAATTTGTCTAGCCCTGGGATCCCTATATCTAAGTCTCCTACTGAAGTACTAGCCTTGTCTCAAAAACAATCCTAAGACATTTTGAGCAGGAAAGCACCATATGTTCAATGCAGCAAAAGCCTGGAAACTCAAAACTGCACACCCTTAGGAGCATCAATCTCTATTATTGCCTGCAGTACAAACCTGGGTTCTAAGCAGTTACTCAGGACATACTTATAGCCCTTCC
The DNA here is from genome assembly GCA_004027595.1 of Dinomys branickii. NCBI lineage: Eukaryota > Metazoa > Chordata > Mammalia > Rodentia > Dinomyidae > Dinomys > Dinomys branickii. Next base: position 15,949 of record PVLD010003358.1, on the reverse strand, counting down.
TTTGGGTTGAAGCAGTATTGTCCAACTTGATTTAGGGGCAAAAATCCTTTTTTCTCTTAAAAAGATCACAGAAACTTTGGAGAAGTGAGTGGCTGGAGGGTGTAGTTCAGTGGTAGAACATGTGCTTGGGATGTACAAGGCCCCCAGGGTTCAATCCCCTCCAAGCATTAAAAAAAAAAGTGTGGTGACATATACTTGTAATCCCAGCACTCTGGAAGCTTGGGGCAGGAGGATCAAATGTTTCAACCCATTCTGGGCAATTTAAGGACTTACTGAGGGCTGGGCACGCCTGTAATCCCGGCATTCAGGAGGCTGAGACAGGAGGATCGTTGCCAGTTTGAGACCAGTTGGGCTGCAAAGTGAGGTCAAGGCCAGCCTGAACTGCATAGTGAGACCCTGTCTCAAAAAGACAAAGAAAAAGTAATTAAGGACTTACTCAGATGCTATCTAAAAACAAGCCAACAAACAAAAAACTGGAGCGGTCAGGGAGAAGGGAGGCCCAGAGCACACCTGGTAGACCTCTTTTCCCTTTCCAATTAAGCCTCAAAACTGAAGCATCACTATAAAGACAGAAACGCTGAACCAGATGCAGCAGTAGAGACCTATAATCTCAGCACTCAAGAGGTGGGGGTGGGATAAGAGACCTGAGTACTCACGTACTCATTCTGGTTTTGCCGAGAAGTTGGGGGAGACCTGAGCAAGTCATTTCATTTATTTCTTTCCTTTTCTTTTGAGATGAGGGTCTTGCTACATAGCTCAGGTTGGCCTTGAACTCAGTATCTAGCCCAGGCTGGCCTTGAACTCCAGGCAATCCTCTTGGCTCCAGCCTCCCGAGTGCTGAGATTACAAGTGTGCACCACTTGGTTTATTTAAATCATCTCTGAATCTCCAGCAACTAAAACAGGCTGGTACATACAACAGGTACTCAATAAATGTTTGCTGAACAAGGGCTGGGGATATAACGGAGAAGAAGAGTGCTTTTCTAGCATGCATGAGGCCCTGGGTTCAATACCCAGTAATGCAAAAAAAAAAAAAAAAAAAAAAATTTGCTGAACTGGAGCACTTGTCACACTTCTTCAATAAGCACTGAGACAACAGGAGGGCTCATGTAACTTTAGGCTTTCTATTGGAGTGAAGATTCTTGCCCATTGTTACCTAGAAAATCAACACATCTGCAGATTCTCTGGCTTAAAAGTTTTTTTTAAAACCATGCAAATAATCATAGTTACTGCAAACTTTATATGGAACAAAAAGGGAGCATAGGAAGACCTTGGAAATAGAACTATTCTGAGAATCACAGCAGAAAGTATGTGTTTCCCAAAGAATGACTCCACTGCCAGTGAAAACTTGGTCAGAAGCAACTGATTCTATTAAATCTAGAGAAGTTAAATCCATCAGAGGGTACAGTTAGGAGTAAGGGTAGGTAACCAGAAATATATAATGATGTTTGTTTATTTTGGTGCTGGGAATCAAACTCAGGACCTTGCGCTTGCCAGGCAGGCATTATGCTGCCGAGCTATATTCCCAGCCAGGAATATATAATGAAAGATTAACAAGTTTACACTTATTGTATGAGTACTACTGTTTAGATCTAGGCCAGGAGCTCCACTTACATATTCTCCTTTTTAAAAAAAAATTTTTTTTAAGACAAAGTCCCCCCTCAGGCTGGCTTTGAATTTGAAGTAATTTTCCTGCTTTCCCGCCCAAATGCTGGATTTACAGGTGTGTGCCACACAATCCAGGGCCTTCACATTCATCTACATCCTCAGCTCTTTTTCCTTTTTTAAAGACAAAGTCTTGCTAAATCTCTAAGTTACCCTGGGTAGGCTTGAAGTTGCTATCGTCTTTTCTGTCTCTTTTTTTTTTTTTTGGCAGTATGGGGGAATCGAACTGAGGACCTTGCCCTTGCCAGGCGAAAGCTTGTTCCACTGAGCTATATCCCTAGCCCCATGCTATCCTCCTCCATCATCCTCCCAAAATGTATTATAGGAATGAACCACCACATCCAGCTTCACCATATTTCTTTCCAGCCTGAAATATCCTATCCTTTTGGTTTGGCTTTTGCATTTCTTGGTCTTGGGAGTTGCTTCCACAAACCAGGACACATCAGGATTTCCTATAAAGAAAAGAAAATGTTCATTTGTTCCTTCCAGTAATTTTTTTTTTCTAGTATGGGGGATTGAACCAGGGCTTTTGCACTGAGGTGTATCTCGACCCTTGTTACTTTTTTAAGACAAAGTCTCACTAAATTGCCTAGGGTGGGCTCCATTAATAATCCTCTTGCCTCAGCCTCCCAGACTGCTGGGATAATAGGAGTGTGCCACCACAAATGGCTCTTCCCTATGATTTTCAGCATTTTCTTAGCCCTCTGTCAGAGCAGCACATAGGATCCCTGTCTTCAGAAAGCAGGCTCCAAGCACTTGAACACCATTATTGATTTCCTTTATTTAAATGGCAGCAAATTTTTATTAAAGGTAGGAAAACAGCCTCTGCAGAGCAAGTTTGGGGCAAGTTAAAAGTAGGCAAAGAAAAGAAGTACATTCTATAGTATTAGGGTGGGCCCCTGTGCAAGAGCAAACACAGCAGCCCTGCTACTGATTTCTAACTGAGGCCTCTGAAGTCATATAGTTGTAAATACAGTTGACCTAATATATGGTTGTAAAAATAGTTGAGGTGTTTTACTCTCCAAATATATTATCATGTATGTGCTCCCATTAAAGCCTTAGAAGATATTCTTGCAGCTTACTTTCCTACTGTTTTTTGAGACAAGGTCTCGCTATGTAGCTCAGGCTGGCCTTGAATAATGTAGCCCAGGCTGTTCCTCAGTGATTCTCCAGCCTCAGCCTCCTGAGTGCTGGGATTAAGGGCATGTACCATACTGGCCTCTTGTAGCATACTCTTAAAATAATGAGGTAAAATCCTAGAGAAAGGTGAAAAAAAAAAAAGAAGCCAAGGATTTATTTGATTTTATTTGTGGTGCTACGGATTGAACAGACAGCTTTGAGCAAGCTAGGCAAGGATTCCACCTCTGAGCTATGTCCATAGCCCAGAAGCTAAAGGCTTAACTGCAAGTCAGCATTATTGTTTCTAGTATCAAAGTTTCAAAATGCACCAGGCACTAGTCTTCTCAGCAAAGAAAATATAAAACGCAAATATCCCCAAGGTATCTGTTTGGTAATTTTCTTCTCTAAATCTACCTTTTCTTTATGCTTGAGTCCTAATATGTGCATAAGAGATAGGATAATTTGGCTTCTAGAAAGGAGTCACATGTAAATTTTTCAAATACACACATTTCTAGAATAATAGCTAATCTAAGGCTGGATTAGGAGTGAGAAAACTTATCCCGGTGTTGAGAAACCAAGCTATTCTTTATGTCTGTACCTGAGTAGCTGAATGTTTCTGCAGAAAAACCATATACTGGGCATTTGGTTTAACTTTAAACTCATGAGAACAAAACTTAAATGCACACCCAATGCTGTCAAGGCAGTATTACTAAGGACTTACTTTCTCCCTCCTCTGCATTTATTTTCATCTTCAGTTTTATTACCCCCACTATCAGTGGAAACATCTTTGTTTCTACTTAAGGTCAATGCCTCCTGTTTCCTTAGATCCTCCCACGGATTTCACTCCTCTGTGGGTCAAACAGCGTTTCTCTCTCCTGTATCACTCACCTTTCATCCCCACTGTATTACTCCTAAAGGCACATAAATATGCTCACGAACCCAACCATCTTGGAAACACCTCCCCTAGGCTGGGGATGTAGCTTGGTGATAGTTCTTTCCTAGCATGTGCAAGGTCTTGGGTTCCATCCCCAGCACTATAGAAAATAAAAGCAAAACGCTCCTTCTTGCCCTTACATCCTTCTCCATGTATCCTCACATCTCTCTGCATCCTTCAGGGCAAAACTTTTCTCAAGATGCCTACCTCTGCTGTATCTGTTCCCTCACTTCCCTGTTCACTTTCCAACCCATTCTAGTCAACATTCCTAACTGACTCACATGAATAGGTCTAAGGTCATGACATTCTCCAATTCAAGCCATGCCTCTGGCCCGAGTTTACCAGAATTCTCAGAAGCAAAAGACAGCTGATGTCTTTTCTCTGAGTTGAAACCTTCTTTGCCTTTGGACTCCACAACTCAACAATTTAGATTTCCTTCTGTCCTCCTGGCTACTCCCTGTCAGCTTCCTTAAGGTTGGAGTGCCCCAAGACTTGGTCTTGGAATCTCTCTTTTCTTGCTCCAAGTCAAGGGTAATAAAGTGACAGCCCACACTTGCAGTTGAATCAGCTCATGAAGTTTATTTTATTTATTTATTTTGTCTTTTTGAGACAGGGTCTCGCTTTGTTTAGGCTGGCCTTGAGCTCACTTTGTAGTCCAGGCTGGCCTCGAACTGGAGAATCCTCCTGCCTCTACCTCCCGACTGCTGGGATTACAGGCACGCCCGGTGGCTCATGAAGTTTAAAATCATCTGATTTAGGGCTTGGGATGTGGCTCAATAGTAAAGAGCTTGCCTAGTGTGCAAGGCCATAGGTTCAAACCCCCCAGCAAGGCGTGTTGAGTGTGTGTGTGTGTGTATGATTCAACATCTAAAAATCTGGAGGTTTTACATTTTTTAAAATCCAGATTTCTGATGCCTGGGGCGGGGGGGGCGGAGTGCTGTGTCTGTCAACATTGGCCAGAATTTTCATAACAGAGAAATCGTCTGAATAGAACAGAAGCTACTTTACTTCCTTGACTCTGGGTGCATTTCTTAACCGCAATTATTTAAAGCAAGGGAGTTGGGAGTAAGTTTTCAGCTATTCCCACAAGTACCAGAAGACCCTCCTCCCGAAGCCAGTACCTTGCAATCAGCTTCATCTAATTTTACCGCGGGTAAGACAGGATCCGTAGACACCTACTAGACAGGAGGAGGGGCTTGAAGGACTCCACCCACAAGGAATTTAACAGCTTTCGGGCAAAAACAAGAAAAGCACGTTTTACAGAATTACGCCGCACCAAATACTAAAAATACTTTCTGCAAAAGATGACTCCCGTGATCGCGTAGAAGTGTGAATTCTAGTCTTCCTCTGCCTCTCAGGGTTCAGGCGACCTGGAGACACCCAAAGGTCCTCGTCCTCTCCTCTCACCCGGTTTTTAGGAATCCCTCTTCTAGGGATCGAAAATCACTAAACAAGGACAGCTCTTCTCGCCACAGCTCTTTCGCGCCAGCCTGTGTTTAGGGAACTCAGGGCGCGGGAACCCGCCGGGCCTAATTCTGCCGGCCGAGTTCGGAGGGCGGGACAGGCCCAGCTGGGGCGGAGAATGGGCGGAGCCGGGCCCAGAAGCCGCCTCAGCTCCACGCCGAGCTCCGCGCGACTTTCTCTAGCCGCCCCTATTACCCCGACTCTTTACAGGTTTAGTTGGCTTGAAAGAGGTGCTGGCGAACCGGGTCGAGGACGGAATTCAGGACCGCCCAGGGGTGGCAGCGTCCACCCAGAAAGCCCCACCCAAAGGAAACCCGGACGCCACGGCGCCGGCAGATCCCACGCGCGACTAGGGAGGGCGTGTGCGGCGTGACTACGCGACTCTCGGCGCGTCCCGTGACGCCATCGCGCCCGCTTTTGAAAGTTGGCGCCTGGGGCAGCCTCCCATCCTGCCCTGCGCCAACCCCTCCCCTCACCTTTCCTCCCCCGCCCTCTACTCGCCGCCCGGCCGCCCCCCCCCCCGTCCCTTCCCTTATCAGCAGCCGCGGCCCCGGCAGCGCCGACGCAGGCGCACTGCACCGCGCCGCCGCCATTTTGTGTCCGAGCCTGTGGAGCGATTAAACCGTGCGCGGAGCTGCTTCTTTGGCGGTAGCGGCGGCAGCGGTAGCCGGTGCGGGCGCGCGGAGCTGGCCGGGGACGCCGGGTGGCCGGAGCGGTGGAGCGGCGGCGGAGCGAGCGCCGCGGGGGGTGTGGCGCGGAGGTAAGGGGGCCCGGGGTGGAGGTTTCGCGGGCCGCCTCTAGGTGTCACGATGGGGCCGCTCCGGTCGGCGCTGGCTGCCCGGCGCCAGCGCCGCCGCCGGGGGGTGTTTGTCTCCCTCTACCGTCCCTGCTGCGGCGCGGCGGCCGCCATTGCCCGCCGCCGCCGCGGCCCGGCCGCCCCCCTGCGCGCCCGCCCCTAGGCCTTCCTTCTGCTGCACGCTAGGCCTCGGGCGGCGGCGGGCACAGAAGCCCGCGCGCCCGGAGACTCCATTTTCCTTCCTTTGTTTCTGCCCTCGAGGCCGGCTCTTGGCCCGGCTGATCGCCTGGCCACGGCCCGCCCTGTGCCCTCCGCGCCTTTCGCGGCGAGCGGCCCGGGTTGGGGCTTGACCTCCGCGCCCTGGCTTCCGCGCCTGGCTCGCTCAAGGATCGGGACCCTCTGCCGCCGCGCGCGCGGCCGGGTCCCGGTGTCCTGTGGGTGTCGGACCCCAGAGGACGCGTCTTGCGTTGCCCATCCTCCAGCCCGCTCGGTCCCGGAACCTACCCGGCCGCCCTGCGTGCTTCCCCAGCCACTCAGCTATTCGGCGGTCGCTCCCAGTCCGCTCGCCGCCGCCGCTGGTCTCCGTCTCCGCCAAGTGGCGCAGGCGGCGCTGCTGCGGCTGCGAGCAAAGGGACCCCAGAGTTGCCGAGAGCTCCCTCTGCAAGGCTGGCTGAGCTGCTCGCGCCTCGACGCCGCCCGAGCGGGCGGGGGGACGCGCACTCGCGCCCCCCCCCCCGGCCTCGCTGCGCCCCCAAACTCACACCAGAGCTCCAGGTCCGGACCCTACCCGGACAGACCCACGCGATGAGCGAAAAAGACATGATTTTCGCACCATGTAATTTTTCTACTGTCAGCCTTGGACTCTTCCCAGCCCTTTGAGTAGTAGCAGCCTGGTTTTATGTGCTCAGAGATCTCAAAGGGACTGAAACTTAATTTCACTCGTATTTCAAGTGACGTGACAAACTCCTGAAGTCGGGAGTACGGGCTGTCTATGCTGGTTCAGGCCATCCTTGAGTTTCCCTCCCACTTTGAAATGTCCCAGCGCTAACTTCATACACCACTTAGTACCTGATGCTCTAGGGCTAAGGAAAGGCATTTCAGCCCCCGGGATTGTGCAATTCGATCTAAAGCTCCAGTAAGGCAGAATGAATTTATTCTTGACTCGACTGGTAATTTGCCCATACACTGAAATGTGAGGGTTGATGTTGTAATTGAATCCTGGGTCACTGGCTGTAGATGGTTTATAAATATCTATGCCTAATGTAACTACTCTTTAGTAGCTGACTTCCTGTATTCAGTATTAAATAAACATTTCATGCGGATTCTTCTTACTTTCAGTCTACATCAACTAGGAAAATTTTGCCTCATAGGCGGGAAAAGTTAAAACGGGGCACATACTTAAATTTACTCAGTCCTTAAATATTCTTGCATCATTAAAAAGCTTCCTCTGTTGAATTGCTAATTTTCTCTTACTTTGTCCTCATATATTTTAGCACTTTAGCATAGTACGTTGGTACAGTTGATGTATTAACTCAGATTCCTAAGGAGATTAAAAAAAGCCTGGATTGACTTTCTTAAAGTTTTGAAATAGGCTCTTGCTGAGTTACTAAATTGCTCAGGATGAGCTCGAACTTGAGATCCTCTTGCCTCAGCCTTCCAGAGTACTGGGATTACAAGCATGTCTCACCATGCCTGGCTGGATTGAGATCTTTTAAGAGAGGGTAGCTATTATGTGTTTATTAGAAAATTAAAACATGCTGGTGTTAAGCAAAGTTGTTGTCCGCTATATGTAGTCTCAATTGTAGGTTCTTGCAGCAGTCTGTCTCCATATGCAAGTTGTTTCAACATCTCCTTTTCAAACCCAACAAAATGTACCTGCTCCCCCTCCTTCCTAATAAAACTGTACAAAGTAACTAAATGAAGTAGGGAAATCAGGTGTGGGAATAGAAACACCTTTAGGTATGTATTTGTTTATTTGTGTAATTTGTTTTTAGTTTTCCTTTAAAACTTGTGGATGAAAAGTGGCAAATATTTATTAAAATAAACTTAACAAAACTTAAAAATTAAGGCCAGGCATGGTGGCCTACACCTCTAATCCCAGCACTGGGGTGGCTGAGGCAGGGCTGCTGTGAGTTTGAGGCCAGCCTGAACTGGGTAGTGAAACCCTGTCTCAAAAAGAAAAAAATCAAAAACAAAAACACCCAAAAGTTAAAACTTAAAATGCAGTAGGTTTGTAATTGAGCCAGAACTAAAGCTTGTTTCCCATGGACTCCATAGACCATACTTTTTGCATTGCTTGTTCCATACGTGCTCATCTACTTCTTGGTCTTACACATCATTTTTGTTTTTGTGGTGCTGGGGGTTGAACCCAGAGCTCACACTGAGCTGCATCTACAACTCTTTTTTTATTTCAAGTTTGCGCAGACTAGTCTCAAATTGCCATCCTCCTGCTTAACTCTATGGGTGCTGGAATTACAGGCACATAGCATCTTACCTGTCTCTTTCATGCTGTTTTAATAGTTAGTCCCCACTGTCTTTTGATATTCTTGTATGTTGGCAATGGTACTTTGTTTTTATTGGAAAATTATAGAGAAAATAGAGAATGAAATGATAAGGTAACTTGCTAAAAGTTATTTAAATAACTATGAAGAAGATTGCAAGAATGTTTTCCTATATAAGGAAATGCTGTTTATTTAAGAGTAATTGTAAACCTTATCCTTAAGGACTCATTCAACCTAAATAAGAAAATTTATGTAATGCAAATTATCCTTAAGATGTATTTATTTATTTTATTTATTTATTTTTTTTTGAGGCAGGGTCTCACTATGCAGTTCAGGCTGGCCTTAAACTCACTTTGTAGCCCAGGCTGGCCTGGAACTTGCAACAATCCTCCTGCCTCAGCCTCCCAAGTGAGTTTGAGGCCAGCCTGAACTGGGTAGTGAAACCTTGGGTTTACAGGCGTGTACTACCACGCCCAGCTCTTAAGATGTATTTTTAAAAAGGAAAAAATGCACTGAAATTTTAAGAGGTTTAAGATTTTGTTGTTAAAGGACATTGAGAAATGAGAGTACCTACCTGGGACTTCTCTGAGTGGCTTGTGGAGTTCCTTGGCAGAGGGCATCTGTGGATAAGGCCTAGGGAGAAATCTTGTGGCAGAACTTCCACAGTGATTTTTTTTTTTTTTTTTTTTTTTTTTTTTTTTTTTTTTTTTTTTTTTTTTTTTTTTTTTTTTTTTTTTTTTTTTTTTTTTTTGAGACATGGTCTCACTATGTAATTCAGGCCAGGCTTGAACTTACTGTGTGGCCCAGGCTGGCCTCAAACTCACAGCAATCCTCCTGCCTCAGCCTCCCAAGTGCCAGGCTTATAGACATGTGCCACCACAGCCAGCTGCACAGTGGTTCTTGCTGACAAAATGTCACCTCTGGAGACTGTTTGAAAGGTGCTGCTAGTATATAGCCATACCACATCATCTATTTCATAGGTTCCATCTCTTTTTTTTTAAACCAGAAGCCTAGCTGGATGATCTGTCTACCTTATTTACTTGACTTGGTTCCAGATGACTGGAGCTGGCTCCAACTGTTTTGCAACAAATTAAATCTTTCACACCATGCTTTGTGGTGCATGCCTATAATGCTAGCACACTGTCAGGCTGAGGCAGGAGATTGCAAGTTCAGGGCCAACGTAGGCTGTGTAGTGAGACCTTATCTCAAAAAACAAAACCAAAAACCTTCTAAATTAGATCCTTCTGGGCCAGGAATATAGCTCAGGGGCACAATGCCTGCCTGGCAAGTGGAAGGCTCTGAGTTCAATTCCCAGTATCAAAAAAATTAGATCCTTCTGAGCATATGCCTATAATCTCAGCACTCTAGAAGCAGAGCCAGGAGGGTCTCCATGAATTTGAGGACAATCTGGGCTACATAGGAAGTTCGGGGCAGTCTGAACTGTGTAATGAGACCTTGTCTCAAAAAAATCACAACAAAAATTAGATCCTTCAAACAACTGTAATCTATTATAATTTAAAATTTTGGGTAGGGTGTCATGCTACATGCCTGTTCTAGCACTCTGGCAAATTCAAGCTAAGCTTTTGTCAATCCAGTGAGACCCTGTCTCAAAAAGGGTTGGGTGGCTGGGATTTTAGCTCATTATGAAGGTCCTGGATTTAATCTCTAGTACCACAGACAACAAAACACTTTGGAAAAAAAATAAATTTAGAAAAAATAATGGCAAATAATGTATAACTTTGAAGGCCTTGTAGAGTTGATGATATCACATTTGTTTTTTAGAACACCTTCAAACTTTTCTACTTCCTATGTTATCTGCCTTGTCATTTGGGTGCATATCCTTGGTGATTTAGTATTTGAGTGTAGATATATGGCAGTGCATATAGAATGCTGACACATATCTATCTCAATGGCAGTGACCTATTCTTTGTTCCCACACTGTTCATTACTTTAGATCACCCTTAGAACTTGTAGAGGCATAACATTCTGTTCCTCTTTGAGGCATGCTTATGATAATATATGGGCTCCAATTCCAAAGTTATCTTGGAGTAAATGCATCAATTTACTTGTTACAAATTACCTCCAGGCCCAGACTGTCTTCAGCTTAGTTTTGTGGGAGTAGTTATGAGATGGATATCCTTTTAGTTGTCCCTCTTATGCCAAATCCTTTGGAAATTCTTATATTGCACTTGGAATTTTCTTTTCTCTGTTAGGGTAGTTCCACTCTACCATTGCTTAAAGCTTGATTAGTTCATTTTGTAATTTAGGGAGGAAGAACATCAGCTAATGAAGGATTTCATCATTTGACAAAATATTTTATTGGTGTGCTTTTAGGATTTTCAAAGGTCAGTGAAAGGTTCTTCCTGTAGTTACCTTGTTAAACTGAAAAGCACGGTCTTATAATATAAGCTAACTTAATCAGTAAGACTACTGTTTACTTTTTTTTTTGAGACGGTGTCTCTCTATGTAGTTCAGATTGGCCTTGAGCTCACTTGAGCCAGGCTGGTCTCAGACTTGCTTCCATCCTCCTAGCTCAGCCTCCCTAGGTCTGGGATTATAGGCATGCCTCACCATGTCTGGCGGAGACCACTGTTTACTGAAGATAAAAAAATAAGCTATTAAAGAACTGTCAATGCAGCTGTAATTTTTTTTTCTATTTTGAGTTGGTCTGGCTATACAGTTCAGGCTGGTCTTAAACTCACTATGTACCCCCAGGTTGGCCTTGAACTTGTGGGATGCTCCTGCCTTAGCCTCTTGAGTGCTGGGATTACAAGTGTGTACCACTGCCCCTGGCTAACAATTAATTTTTTGGGCCAGATGTGGAAGGAGGATTTCTGGATTGAGAGTTCCATGACCAGCCTGAATTACATAGTGAGCCCCAATTGCAAGAAGAAAAATGGTAAAAAGGCCTGGGGATACAGATCAGTGGTAGAGCTTTTGCCTACCATGTTAAAGACCCTGGGTTCAAATCTTAGTACTGAAAAATGTTTTAATTTATTGGTTGTTCAAATATACATGCCATAGATTATAATAGTGTTCTTTTGACAGTTGTATTTTTAGTCTTGATAGATACTATGGAATGGCTTAGTTAGTGATGTCACATACGAGTTTCCCATTTTGTCAATCTTCAGTTTGTCCTCATTTTGTTTTTCATGTTATATATGCCTTTGTGTGAATTTATTGTTTAATAAAATGATTTCTGCTTCTCTTTAGAATGATTTCGGACCCAGAGCCAAAGAACAACTTGCACTAGTGCACAGACACATTGCTGACAAAGAGCTTGAGAGTAGAGTTTTGTTTTCCCTCCTCATACTGATTGCAGCCACGGAGAGGTAAATATTTTTATTTTTTGCTCTTGAAAATGGAAGTAATGTAGCCATCCGGTGGCTGGAGGATTTGCTGGGTAACTTTAGAGTATACCAAGTATAGGACATTGGATGATTGGGAGCATGTAGGTTTTTTTGTGATACTCCTGCATTTGAAATTGCACTGCCATGTGTTAGCTTGCTGACACTGGGCAAATTAATCTATCTCCTCATTTGGGAGAAAGTAACGCCAATCTCCGAGACTGTTCTTAGGGTTAAGAATACGTATGAAGGATTAAGCACCCTTCTAGGTCTATACATAAGAAAACTCTAGGACAGTGGTGGCAAACTTTTCAGAGCTTTCAGTGATAATAAATAGCCTGCTGTGGCCCACGTGCCATAGGTTTGTCACTGCTGCCCTAGGAAACCATGGCTATTTCTCTGCAGAGATTTTTGGAATATATATTTTGAATGTTGGCAGATGATCTATTCATGACCTGTATGTAATTTTGATATGGAACAGATGGTATCCTTTTGTTGGAAAAGCTGGTATCATGGATAAAATTGTCTTAATAAATTTGAGTTAGCCTGACTGATGGCCCATGTTTGTAGCAAAGTGTGATAGTCATTACCAATGATTATAATTTTTCCTGTAAAATACAGCAAATGTCATAGGGAGCTTGGAACAACCTATTCATAAATGTTGGGGTCTGCTATGCTTTCCTGTTTCTAAAACAAAAAAAAATTTGGATATGAAAATCATCTCCCTCCTAAATTACCTTTCAGGATACCAGAAAGCATATCTTTTTACCTCTAGAAAGGCATGGAAAAAATTTAATTGCACTTGTATAAAAGGAATGTAGAAGTGGAAATTCCAAGTGCTAAAATTAGATAAGCTTATGTGAATGAATCATGTTAATGACTACTAGAATTTTTCTTAAAAGTTAATGCCTGGAGCAAATAGGAGGAAAGGAATGGGAATGAAAGGCTGTTTTTCAAATGGTAACCTGGTATCTTGCTAGCTGGGAAGAACAAGTTCTGTGTAATAGTGTTCTGTGGCTCCAGAAATAACTTGTGTAACATAGTTTCTTCTAGGGGTGTTGACACAGAGTGCATACTTCCAATAAGCTGCTGAAAGGAGTAACAGAACTGATTCAGAGAACTTTGGGAATCTAGCTTTAAGAGTTTGAGAAATGAGATTATAGGAAGATATTGATCGCTGTTAAGTATTAAGGCTAGTTTAATTATTTAGATCCCTGTTTTTCAAAGTGGGATATAAATACCCTCAGGATACAAAGTGATAATAATTCTAGGATGCTTAAAGACAATAAATGAACATGACATCTTTTTAGAGCCCCAGTTATACTAATTAGGAGAGCAGTGAGTTAAGTATCCTTTTTTTTGTTTTTGTTTTTTGAGAAAGGTCTCACTATGTAGTTCAGGTTGGCCTGGACTCACTGTGTAGCCCAGGCTGGCCTCGAACTCGCTTCCATCTTCCTGGCTCACCTCCCAAGTGCTGGGATTACAGGCATGCATCACCATACCTGGCTATAACTATACTGCATTTACATAAATGCACATATTTTGGAGCAAAGGCAAACTATATGACTGTTGTAAATAACATGGGTCTTCAGTAAAATAAGGCACAAATGCTTGGATTGAGAAGTATTCTTTGCATAGGTGCCACAATGGAAACATTGGGGTGCAATATTTTGGGGGTTTTTGCTGAATATTGACTATCCCTCTCATGCATAGGTTCAAATCCAGGGCTGGATGCATGGAGAAGCAATACTTTTAATTGAACAATTCCTGACTTTGCCCCAGTGGTACTCTAACATGAAATATAAATGGTTCTTGCTTGAATGTATGCATATGTCTACACATGTCTGAGATGCACATGAGTGGCAGGCAATTTTAGATGGGTGGATCAAATAGAAGTATTATCAAAACCATTCCAGTGATAGGTGTTTTTTGTTGTTTTGTTTTTTTTTTGGAAACAAGGTCTCACTATGCAGTTCAGGCTGGCCTTGAACTCACTTTGTAGCCCAGGCTGGTTTCCAACTTGCAACAATCCTCCTGCCTCAGCCTTCTGAGTACTGGAATGAGAGACATGCCTGCCACCACACCCAGGGAAATCTCTGTATTTTAAACATGCTTTTTTGTTCTTGAGACAGGTCCCGCTGTGTAGTTCAAATTGGCCTTGAACTCACTACATAATTCTGGGTGACCTCAAACTTGCTGGGATCACAAGCACGTGGGTACCACCCAAGGCTTTTGAATATATTTTTATCATGGCAGCAATATTTATTCAGATATTTAGCCTCATTCTACCTAAGATACCCCAGAAGGAAGATCCTATCCTTATTTATCTTTGAACTCCCCTGTACCTAGTGCACTCCCTGGTATAACATAGAAAAGCAAGTGTTCAAAGTATGAAATAAATGTATTTTAGTAGTTCATCTACAGTAGCACATCTACACTGATCTGATTCAGACCAACTAAAAAAATGTCATTTCAGAAAATGTCAAATTCAGTATGTTTAGAACCAGTTAGGTTCAAATATAAAAGCTGCGTTAAAAGAACAGGCATCAGGGGCTGGGGATATAGCTCAGTGGAATAAGCGCCTGTCTAGCAAGCGCAGGGTCCTGAGTTCGATCCCCAGTACCGCCAAAATAAATAAAAGAACAAGCATCAATAATAGAATATTTATATATATATATATTTTGAGGAGCACAGAGACAAGTTCTCACTCTGTAATTCAGGCTGGCCTTGACTATGTGTAGCCCAGGCTGTTCTCAAATTCGTGGCATTCTTCCTGCTTCGGTCTCTCAGAGCTCTGGGTTTATTAAAGCTCTGCACCACCATACATGGCTAGAGTTTGCTTCACAGTTTTATGCATGATTGTGTTTCTTGTTTCCTCTTTTAAATCATAATCCTTTGCCAGGTATGGTGGCACATGCCTGTAATCTCAGCACTCGGGAGGCTGAGGCAGGAGGATCACCTCAAGTATGAGGCCAGCCTGGGCTACATAGTGAGCTCAAGGCCAGCCTGAACTCCATAGTGAGACCTTGTTTCCAAAAAAAACCAAAACAACAACAAAAAACACCTATCACTGGAATGGTTTTGATAATACTTCTATTTGATCCACCCATCTAAAATTGCCTGCCACTCATGTGCATCTGCATCTCAGACATGTGTAGACATACGCATACATTCAAGCAAGAACCATTTATATTTCACGTTAGAGTACCACCGGGGCAAAGTCAGGAACTGTTCAATTAAAAGTATTGCTTCTCCATGCATCTGGCCCTGGATTTGAACCTATGCATGAGGGGATAGTATTTGCCCCAAAAAGACCAAAAAAAGATACAGGGATTCATATGGCATGCCAGTGCTTGCCTATCCCAGCACTCTGGAGGCTTAGGAAGGATTGCTGCAGGTTTAAGGTGACCAGGCCCTGGATTTGCAACTTGATAACTATAAAAGGTGACTTCAGGCATCTCTTTTCTAATACCTAAAGTACTATATTGTAACAGGTTTGTGGCAGCTAAATGAAATGTTAGATGGTGTGTAGGAGGGGTACATATGATTGTAACTAAAAGATGCTCAGAGCTGGGTGTGGTGGCTCATGCCTGTAATGCCGGTGCTGCTGAGGGGATACAGGAGGATCATGTGTTTGAGACCATCTTGGGTTATATAGTGAATTCCAGGCCAGCATGGGCTACATAGCAAAACCTTGTCTCAAAAATAAGTTTAAAAAATGATTATAAAACTGTATTAACCAGCAAAGTGCTTATGAGAAAGTTTTTGGTGTTTTTTTGTTTTGTTTTTGGTGGGGTTTTTTTGTCTTTTTTGAGACAGGTTCTTACTGTGCAGTTTAGGCTGGCCTTCAACTCACTTTGTAGCCCAGGCTGGCCTCAAGTTTGCAGCAGTCCTCCTGCCTCAGCCTCCCAAGTGCAGAGATTACAGGCATATACCACCACGCCCAGCTTTTTGTATAATTCTTTTTTTGCTTTTTAATAATTCTTAAGGGAAAAAGAAATTTAGTACAGCAGAAGTAGCATTGAAAGTTTCTGATAAATTAGTTCAATAATAAAAAAATTGTTGCCTAGTTTTACTGTCTAGGCTTCTTCCTCCCTCAACTCCCCCTGTGCCCCCCCCCCCCC
>PVLD010003357.1:0-144337 GCA_004027595.1 Dinomys branickii | reverse complement strand
ACCTCCAACCATGGCAGTTTGTATACACCCCTGTATGTTATAGTATAGTCTGGGGCAGCTATATCTCTTCCCAAGGTGAGAGTCCAAGGATATAGATAAACCCAGGAGTACAGTTATTATCACAGGGAAGATAACTGATTGAGTGGTAGGGCAACGGAGATGAGGGAGGAGAAAAAACGAACTGATCAAAAGGGCCATCATCTGTGTAACCTGAGTAGCAAAGATGAAGGTAACATTATGTAGGACAGCATCCAGAGCTAATTCCCTTCTATGTGCTCTGTAATTCTGTATTTCCTCAGTCGTTTTTGTATTACCAGAAGTGAAGATAACTTTATATTATACAGCATCCAGTGCAAATTCCCTACTATCTTATCTATAATTTGGTATTTCCTTTAATGTTTTTGTATTAACTAATGTGAAGATAACTATGTAATACAACATCCAGTTCTAATTCCCTACTATATTCTGTATAACTTTGTATTTTCTGTATTGTTTATGGCTTTTCTGGTTCATATGTCTCCATTCTTTTGTCTTTAAAATAAAATTTAAAAAAAAAATGGACACACTTCCGTCTTTCCCTTCTTATTCTGTCCAAGCTATAAGCCTATTGGCTGGTTATTACCCATACCTAGGGCTGGTCTTCCCCTTCCATTTGCTGGCTGCCATGTCAATCATCCATACACATGCCCAGAGTTTACTAATCCTCTACCTGTTCTTATCAAGTCAAGTTGACATATCACAATCAACATCACAAAGACTAAACAGGAAGTTCATCTCTACCATATATGCAGCACCTGAAGGGCATTGTAACAAAGTACTTTTAGCACACCAGCATTTTCCCTCAGACTTGTCACATAAAGTCATGTGTGGAGTTTCCCATTTGTGACATCCTGTTGAAGCACAAAGGTTTTGGATTTTGGAACATTTCGGGTTTTGAAATTTCAGATTCAAAGCTTATGTTATTAATCTTCTCCTGCCCCCCTGCCCCCGGTGTCTAAGAGCACAAATGCACCATGGGACTCCTTGACCTTCACATCTGGGAAGTCTTGGAGGTGGCCCTGGCCCTGTGGTGTGTCACAGCCATGCATAATGAGTACTTCAAAGATCTCCAGTGCGGCTTCCTCATTGTTAGGTTGGAGCACAGGAAAAGGGAGCCACCAAGAAAGGGGTGATTGGGCTGAGATTCTGCCATAGACACCAGCCAGTGACTGCACAGCCACCTCCCAGCCACTACCTTCATGCCAGGCAGAGAGCAGTAATCACTTCCACTGGCCCTTCTTGTGTTTCTGCAAGAAACACTTGACCCCCTCTGTTTTCCAAGTGAGGAAACTGAGGCTCAGGAGGGTGTAAGTGACTTCCTCAGATTCAAGTGAATCTGATAGCATTGGCCAAACTGGGGTTTGAAATTAAGAAGCAGGAGCCCAAACCTCAGGCTCTGCCTGTGGTGCACTGAGACACATACTCTGCACTGTGATGATTGGCCTGCCCAAATGACAAGCCCTACATCTTGGTAGGGAGATAAAGCAAAACTGGGGAGTTCTGGGATGCTGGACTTTTAGGACCCAAGCTACATTGTCCAGGTCCATTTTCTGTTGCTGTAACCAAATACCATGGACTGGGAAATTTATAGAGAAGAGCAGTTGACTAAGGGTAGGTTCCCAGAGACCGCGAAGCCAAGAGCATGATGTTGCATCTTGCCAGGGCTTCCTGTTGCATCCAAATATGGTAGAGGAGAGAGCCAGCCAGCTAGCTGAGGTCTCTCATCCTCTTTTTATCAACCCTCTAATGCCATCACAGAGACCCCCACCCTCAAGACCTCATCTAATCCTAACCACTGCCTCCAGTTGGTGTCCCAAGCACAAGGCCTCAAGCCACCAGCTGTTCTCCAGCCCACCATTGGGACCTTTTCTTCTGTGCCATGTGGGCAGAGTCTGCAGTCAATGTCACCACAAGTGCCCGTTGATTTTCCAAAGGAAACCTTGCCAAGTCACCTTCGGGCATACTGTACAGAAATTAAAGCATTAGTTAAAATACATAAAACACGGAAGAGGGAAAGCAGTGGAAACAGCTGAAATAGTATAATAAAACATGTCATTACAGCAGATTAGGATGAAAAATAGTGCTTGCATTATGCCCCGAAGGTTGGCAAACTGGGACTTCATCAATATGTCAAGAAACGTACACACAAACGCACACGCAGAGATATTTATATACGAAATCTCGGAAGCACTGGAAACAGCTGAAAGAGTAGAATGATGTGCATTTTGCGTCTGGAGTCCATACGCAGTATTCCGCTGGTTTGTACAACGCACTCAGGTGTGAATGGAGGAGGGGGCAGCGATCCTAAAGTCGGTGGTGTCACAGGGCTGGGCGGGCTTCTGTCTCGAGTTCACTCGGAAGTTAACAGCAGTCTGTCCAAGATGGGTGTGTCGCCTGGCAGAGCACATGCAACGCCACATCCCTGCGTCTAATGGGGTCATTGGTTGTTTTGCCACATGGTCCTCAGAGGCCAGTCACAAGCCAACTGTACCCGCTGCTGCTCCCAGCTGGGATCCGACATCCTCTTTGGGAAGGCTACCTGGGGAGGGGACATAAGGAGGGCACAGGAAGTTCTACACCCCAGAAAAGCCCTCAGGCCCCCAGGAAGCTGAGATGGTTGGTCCCCTAAACAAAGCCCCCGTCCTGTGGCTCTTGGCAACAGTGCTCAGCTTCCATCTATGATATTTTGAGCTCAAAAGTGGACAAAACTAGCTGTGGAGGAAGGATGTACATCTGTAATCCCAGCACTCTAGGAGGCTGAGGCAGGAGGATCATAAATTCAATCCCAGCCTGGGCAAGTTAGAGTCTTAGTGTGACTCTGGTTCAAAATAAAAAAGAACGGGGGTTATAGCTCAGTGCAAAAGGCCCTGGGTTCAATCCCCAGGAGCTAGAAAAAACCATGGACAAAACCAGTGACATTACCACAAGCCGCCCCTAAGCTGATCCTTCCCCACTGGATGCAGAAAGGAACATGTGCTGACGGATGAGAGTACAGGCACACAGGGATTGTCTGCGTGTCCCTTGAATGGAGAGGGTCCACCCATGATCAGCAAATTGGCACACTGCTTCTGGTGATCTTCTGATAGGTCTGAGGTCTGTGTTATGTCACCACTGGGGTCTGTCCCACAGCAGGGCCTTCCCAGCCAAAAAAATGAGGCCATCCCTGTTCACCCTTCTTTCCCGAAGCAAATTGTTGGGGTGTGGTTTAAGTGCCTTTTTGATGTGCTAAGAGCTCCTGTGGAGGGAAATAAACAGACCCTCAGGTCTAGCCTGAGCTGCAGCAGAGACCTAATTCCGCAGCGCAGGGCTGGGGTCTCCGCAGGCTGGGCCCCCCTCCCCCAGTCACTGTCATTACTTACAATAACACTTTGCACTTGGAGACAGCTTTTCCTAAGTGCCTAGCCGCACTTAATGAGCGCCTTTTGAGTGTGAGTAATGAAGTATCTGCCCTTCTTGGGTTTCCCTGTCTAGCAGGGAGGATGCTCTTCCCTCGGCTTTTCGTTCAAATATACACATGTGCTCACACACACTCAGTGGAGCACAGGTGCATGTGCCCTTACTAACAAGCTTGTGTACACACACACACACACACACACACACACACACACTCCCTGTAAAGGTGCAAATGTAACTAAGTTCACTGGTCACGACTTTCTCTTCTAGATGCAGATAATCAAGCCTGGTGTGGTGGCACATGCCTGTACCACTAGCACTCTGAAGGCTGAGGCAGGAGGAGCACCACGAGCTTGAAAGCAGCCTAGGCTACATAGTGAGTTCAAGGCCAGCCTGGAATACACAGTGAGGCCCTGTCTCAACAAAGCAAAATAAACAAACAAAAAAGTAAATAATCAGCCAGGCATGCTGGGGCACATCTGTAATCTCAGCACTCCGGGAGGCTGAGGCAGGAAAATCTTGAGTTGGAGCCTAGCTTGGGCAATTTAGCAAGACCCTGTCTCAAAATAGAAAGGGCTGGGATGTAGCTCAGGTTCCATCCCTGGTACCACAAGAAAAAAGAAGAGCAAACAATTAGGAAAGCCCCCTATCTGGGGGCTTAAAATCTTCCCAGATCCCAGCTACAGGCACTCAGCACCTACTCCATCTTCAGCCAGCCCTGCAATTCTTTTGGTCAGGTCATCAGCCCATCCTACAGACAGGAACACTGAGAACCCATGAGATACATGGGCTCAGAGTCACATAGCTAATAAGTGACAAAGCAGGGCTGCAACTCATGACGGTCACCAGAGCCCACACCTGAGTTGCCACTGAGCCAACAATCCCAGCCAACTTGGGTCTTTCACTGCACAGCTGTCGCCCATGGCCCTTGGGCAACCCCAGGGAAGAGGAGAAGGTACAAGGAGACCCCTCTGGGATGGCACTTTGCAGAACCCTTGAGACTGTGTTATAGAAGCCGAAGCAGACCTGGAGCAGCAGCAGCTCAGCACGGCCTGACTGTCCACACCCCCAAGGCTGCCCTCTGCTCCCAGCTGCAGCTACGCTACTGCCCTCTTCACAACCGGGAAGGGGAACAGGGTCACTTTGGGCCCTGCCACCACGGCCATCACAAGGCCAGGATGTTGAGAGGCGGCCTCCAGCTTCTCCATCGTTACAGTCCTAAGGAGACAAGACCCGGGCAGAGACCGGAGCCGGCCCCGCAGTATCCTCTCTGCTGGTGTCTTGATACCACGCAGGCCGTCACACACCCTCAGTGGGTGCCGTGGCCTGTGCTGCTCGGCCGGGGAGCCAGAAACTGCCCCTTGGGTGGATTTCCCTTCCCTGGGAGGATCTTCGACTCAAGCCCCAGTTGTTTAAAACTACAATGTCGCCTGCATGGGACGGGATGCTTTGACCTCTCGTTCAGATCACACTTGTCAGGCCTGCCTCATCTCCAGAGGGGACACGGAGCTACGAACCTGAGCACCTTGGTCTGTGTCCAGAGTTCTTTATCACTCTTTTTTCTTTGTCCTTTTGTAGAACACAGGAACATATCACAAAGAGCGGCCTGCTGTGCTGGAGCTGGAGACTCAGAAGACAGCGATCCCCAGGGGCTGAGGACGTCTTGCTACCAGAGCAGGGAGGGTGGCAGCCAGCCTGAAACCGGGTGTGGTGGTACACACTTGTAATCTCAGCACTGGGGAGGCTGAGGCAGGAGAATCACTGTGAGTTCAAGGTCAGCGGGGGTTACATAGTGAGTTCAAGGTCAGCCTGAACTACATAGCAAAACCCTGTCTCAACAAAGAAAACTTAAAAAAAGATGGGGTCTCAAGAAGCTGACCAGACTGACCTAAAACTCATGATCCTCCCGCCTCGGCCTCCTGGGTAGCTGGGCACACCTGGCCAACCTTGACTTCTTGGTCTAAGCAAATGGATCCCTAAACAGCACTGGCATAAAGGTGAGCAGAACAGAAGCTGGATTCTCACCATCCTTTAAGAATGCAGCTGCGCAATCCAATATTTGTGTGTTTACAGGAAAGGGACTCCCAAAGGCTAAAGTACCTCAGACCTAGAAAGTAGCGACATGGTCCTGGAGCCCCGCTCCTCCTGCGCAGCACACTCAGAAGGGGTGCCCCGAACCTCACAGTCACCTGCGGCAGGTGTTGTGGTCCCCATCTTACAGGGGTGGGGAGGTCGGTGACTGTCAGGGTCAACTTCTGAGGAGCCCTGGGGTCTCGTCATCAAACAGGCTGGCACTGAGTTCCCCCGATGGGTTAACCTCCTGGAGTTAACGGTTCTCCTTGAGCACCCCATTAAGTGGGAAATTGCCTCTCCATGTGGCCAGGACAGAGTTACAGGCCGCCCACCAGGGGAGTCCCCAGCAGGTCTTATCTACATCCACACACTACCTGGGTCACTATTTACTCTACACTTTTCTTTAAATTAACATACTTCTCAGTGTATTTAAAAGAAACCCGTAAGATCCCTACCCCAAGTGAAAGCCTAGCATCACTTGTTCTTCTACTGATAAGAATACCTAGCTGGGGATGGCAGAGCATGCCTATAATCTCAGCTTCACTCTGGGAGGCTGAGGCAGGAGGATCGAAAGTTTGGGCCCAGCCAAAACTTGCTAATGACTTGACAAGACCCTACTTCAAAATAAAAAATAATAATAATTTTTAAAGGGCTGGGAATGTAGCTCAGTATAAGGGGCCTGGATTTAATTCCTACTACTGAAAAAAAAAAACCCTTTAAACAAGGTTCACACACGGACCACCTGAAAACGTGCTGCACCAAAGCCAGGACTGTGGTGAAGCGAGTGAGGGCGGGGCTTTGAGAGTAAAGGTCAAGGTTAGGGGTGTTAGATCAAGGTCAAGGTCAAGGTCAAGGTCATACAAATGAAAGCTGAAGTCAAGTGAATGAGAACAAGATCCCTATTTTTATTATAAATTTTACACTTGTAGCAAGGCACTGTGTTATACACCTGTATTCCCAGTCACTCAGGAAGCTGAGGCAGGAATTTCATCTGAATCTAGGAGTTTGAGGCCAACCCAGGCAACAAAGAGGGACTTGTTCACTGTAGATTTTTTTCATTGATACTAATTTTTAAAATATTGCATTAAATATTTGACTTTTTCTATTGTTCTGGGGATTGAAACATCTTCGGCTCTTTTCAGTTTTTATTTTGAGAAAGGGGTTCAGTAAGTTGCCCAGATAGGACTCAAACTTGCGATCCTCCTGCCTCAGCCTCCCAGAGTGCTGCCATGACAGGTATGTACCATTGCACCTGGGTGAATTATTTGATCTTGACTCCTGAAATTTGGGGAGCCCCCTTGAACTCTGAGCTGGAGGCAGGCGCCATGCTGGCCCTGCCCTGTTTGTGACCCCCTTACCTGGCCCAGGGCCAGCTACTTCCAGGCAGCACTGGGCAGTGGGTCTTGGACAAAGCGTGCAGCAGACAGGTGCAGGTGCAGGTGGGGTATGCAGATTGGAAGAGCACAGCCACAGTGCTCGGCAAATGGATTTGGAGAACCATTTTCAAAGCCAAATTAACCTCCAAGCCTGGAGGGACCATTAGCCTCAGTTCTCTGCCCGCCCATTAATGGACTGAGCACTCTCAGCTCAGGTGAACTGTTCACCTCCGCTCCTTCCCTTGCCCAGTGCCTGGCATTGAGGAAGCCTTGTGCTCCCCAGAGAAGGGAGCTACCTGGTGATGCCCTCGTCTTGGAGCTGACTGTGGGACAACTCTGACGTGGCATGGGGTAGAGACCAAACTCTGCGTGATACCAGACACAAGTGGGGCCTTGGTGGTTGCCAGAGCTGCACCCAGGCACTGGGGTCCTGGGCGTCGCGACCCCTCGCCCTTCCCAGCAAAGCTAATTAACTCCCTGCCCCCTCCCCTCCAGGTGCCGTTGTGGAGCCTGGCGCAGGAATTAGTGATGTAACAGCTGGTGGTCGACAGCAGTACCTGACTTCATAGACCCCCAGCCTTGGGGAAATTTCTGAAAGGTGCCACACAGGCACGGATGTCCTGGAAGTGTGCAGGCGGCCCTCCAGGGTGGAGATGTGTTCTCCAGCTGAGGCTTGAGCCTGAGCAGACATCAGGAGGCCAGAGATGAAAGAGGAGCCCAGGAGGGACACTGGGCGGGTCAGGGGGTGGGGACAGGGCTGTGACACCACCACTGGCATATTTAGTCCATTTTTATTAGGCACCTGCATATGCCAAGCCCTGCAGGCAGGCCTAGGGGTTTAGCAAGGATTGGGATGCACAGGGTCCTTTCCCTCGTGTAGTGCAGTCTTGTTGGCTGACTGCCCATAACCAGTGACCAACTCTTTGTTTCCGCCCCTAAGGCCTCGTATGATCTGTCTCTTGGTTTCATCTTCTCCTGCCACCCTCTCCTGGGCCAACAAGCTCCCATCTCCTGGCACCCTTTGTATTTCTCCAGTCGGTCAAACTCATTTGCACCCCAGGCCCTTTGCACATGCATTTCCTGTTGCTAGGGCCCTTTCCCCCAGATTTTCATGGAACCCTCTCCTCAGCTTTTAGATTTCACCCAAAACCTCGCCTCTCCAGAGACGTCTGCCCTCTGCCTCCTGCCTGCATTTCTCTTCCCCTTTCTGCATCACCTCCCCCTCCACTGTGCTGCCATGTCATCTCCTGGACACCGTCATCACCCTAGGTCACTGTGGGCTTCTCCACTTACATGTGAGCTCCTTGGGAAAGCGACACTCCTGCCCAGATAAGGCAGGCAAACAGAAAGTTAATCAGCAGCGGCAGCAGTGACGCAGCAGCCAGGGACAGCGCAGGTGAGCACCGTGTGGTCAGTGGGGGGTCGGGGACACCTCTGCCAGGCCTGAGGGACAGGAAGGACCAGGCGGGGAGACTGCCGGAGGTGCACAGAGGATTGCAGGCCCGGGTGCAGAGAGTGTGACAGAAGCCAGCAGCTCTAAAGGAACTGAAAAGACCCTGTGGATGGTCAGATATGAACTTAAAATACGGCTCCAGCTGTGTGATCTCAGGTGAGGCATCGCCCTCTCTGAGCCTACTGTGCTTCAGATGTTCAGTGACTCCAAAGTTCCACACTGTAAAGAGGTTGCCCCCAGGGTGGTGCCATTGGGAGCTGCTGGAGCCGTTAGGACACGGGTCCCATTTGGCAGTCTCTAGGACACTGAATCCGCATGCTGATGGGGCCTGTAGGGACCCTGGGACTCCTCTTCCTCTTTCACTTCCTGTTTGTTCCTCCACATGCCCCTGCCACTGTCATCTGCAGCCCCCAGAAGCAGAGGAGCCAGGGTTCTGCCCAGTCACAGACTGGTGCTCCCAAAGCCGCAGCCGGAGCAGCCGTCCTCCTACACCCCTATCTCGGGTCTGGCTGCAGTGCGGCCAGCGGGCTCCTCCAGCCTTGACGTCTTCCTCTCTAACATGGGAAGAGTGCGCCCCTTCTCATTAGTAGGCCTCCCTCTCACCCTCCTTCCCTCTGCGGAGCTGCCGTGAGCCCGCCGCCCACAAGCTGCTGGGATTGGCTTCCTTCACAAGAGACCTCTCCCATCACCACCCTGGGCCCCCCTTTGCCTTCCCCTACGCTTGGAAATTTTCTTGTTGTTGAGACAGGGTCTCAGTATGTGGTCCAGGCTGGTCCTGAACTTGTGGTGATCATCCTGCCTCAGCCTCCCCACTGCTGGGATCACAGGATTGCGCCATGACAGGGCTTTTGACTCTTGGAATCTTGAAGAGTTTGCAGTACTTCCGCCTCTCCCATTTGCACAGCTTACTGACACCCGCTAACCGGGCTCTTGTGTGCCTTCCCTGCTGCCACAGGGAGGCAGAAACAGCTGGCAACTTGACACATTGGACCAGGCCTCAGACCTCGTACACTGGAGCAGCATCCTTCCCATGACACTGGGTTGAAGTGTCCCCCAAATCATCAAAGCCCCTCGTACATTCTGACTTTCTGCTCCTGTTATCCTTGGAGCATGGTTTGCATAAGCAAGATTACAAAATGGCTGCGGCAACTCCAGCCATCATGTCTTCACCCCAGGCATGAAAAACAAGGAAAAGGGGAGGGCAAAAAGATATCTCAGCTGAGTCAATCTCTCTCCCTCCTGTCTCTCCCTCCACCCTCTCTCAGATGCTTTCCTGGAAGTCTTACTCAACTATTTATCACCACTGATAAGAAATGGTTTATTCACACTATCTGCAAGGGAACTTGGGAAGTCTAGTTTTTACTTGGCTTGTTACTACTTCTAATGGAAATTAAAGTTTAGGAGCTAAGGAAAGGGAAGGGTAGCTACTGGGTGGACAATCAGCCAAATCTGCCTCCTATGTTGGTGGTGTCTGTGTCCCTGCCACGCTTCACCTCCCTAGCCTGGCTCAAACACCCCTCGCCCCTCAAGTCCTCCCTGGAATCCTCTGTCTGTTTGCTGTGCTCAGCACAAGAGTCAAATGTAGCTACTAGTGCCAAAAAGTAGCTGTGAGACTAACCAGTTTTCAGACTGTTTAATTCATTTAAATTGAAGTTAAAAAGTGAATGACCACATTCCATTATGGGGAAACTTTACATATATTTGGAACTACTTAGGTGGACAGACCCACCTTTCAGCCAAAGATCTGAAGAGATCCGAACACAGATCCAACGCTTTCAACAGAAATCTGGCATCTGACTTGAGATGGGCTCTTCTTAGCACATAGATTTCAAAGGCTTGAAAAAGAAGGTGTGAAATATCTCACTGATACTTTCAAGTAAATATCTCAGGAAGTTTCAAATGAGAGGCCAGGGGAGGCCCTGGGTACCCTTCATTTAGTTTTCTACACTGGTGGCCCCTCACATAGTTATAGTTCAATGTTAAAACCGGGAAGATGACATTGGTACGATCCACAGGACTTACGCGAACTTCACCATTTTACATGTACTTTGTGTGTGTGTGTGTGTGTGTGTGTGTTTGTGCAGTTTTACCACATGTGTAAATTTGTGTAACTAGCATCACACTCCAGATGAAGAACTGCTCCATGAACACATGGCCCCTTCTTGCTACTCTCTCCTCTCCTCAGTCCCTGATAACCACAGATCTACCCTCCACTTTGCTGTTTGTTTTAGACACAGAATCATGCCATGCACAACCTACTGAGAACCATTTTTGGACTCACTCAACATAATAGCCGTGAGATACATGCAAGTTATTGCATAGATCTGGCACCCATACCTTTTTTTATTGCTGCATAATATTCCATGGTATGGATATACCACCATCTCGTTTGAACCGCCTTCCTATTGAGGGACATTTGGGGCTATTTCTATTTTTTGGTAATTATGAATAAAGCTATAATAAATGTTCTTGGAAAGGTTTATGTGTGAACACATGTTCTTTCTCTAAGATAAAACCCCAAGAGTGCAACTGTGCTCTGTTTTTTGATGTGACATTTCATAATATAATCCCTATTGTAGTGGGAAGCATGTTAGAGTAGAGGGAAGAATGCAGCAGGATTGGGGTGTGGATTGTGCTCCTTGTAGTGGGCACCACTCTCAGTTTGCCACTCTGTAAGATGGTTATGTTGATCCCAACACTCAGGGCTAGTGTGGCTGAGAGGTAAGTGTAGGCAGTGCTCACAGCTGACGAGGGAGGGCGCGTGAGGAACTGTGCAGATGCCGGCTTCCTGTGTGCACCCCGAGGGCTCCCAGCACAGCGCCCGGGATGTAGCAACTGTCAGTTGCTACAGGAAGGAAGTTGAGGGTGGCGGGGGACGGGCCGAGACAGGAGCCCAGCTGGGGTTTCGGAGCAGGTGGGTGCGCTCACAGCCGCTGTGCATGGCCAGGATCTGGCCCAGAATAGAAGCCGCCTGCTCCGGCTGGCACGGAGCCCCTTCCTGGAGTGATGGGTGGCAGGTGCCTCTGGCGTGCAGTGACACCAGAGCCCCAGGCTTGCTGTTCTGACCCAGAGGCCAGTGCTCCAGAACCTTCCTCCCTACTGCCCCTGTACTGCTGTCGAGGCTGGGAGAAGACCCCTGCACCCCTACTACGGGTGTCTACGACTAGTCAATGGCCCCTCCTTCTTGAGCACTTATTACACTCCAGATACTGTGTGAAATGCTCCCCGTGTTACAGATGAGGGGACTGAGGATCAGAGAGGAGACATGTTTGCTTAGGTCCCTCTGACTCTAGATCCCTGTAACTCATCTCCTCTCCCCGCCCCCACCGCTAGCGCAACATCCTTCCCCTCCCCCACCAACTATTGGGGAAAGAGGAGGAATCCACGGGACACCTCACAGAGCCTTAAATTGGTCCTGGAGTCTGAAGTTTGGCCTGAGGCTGGATGTCCCGGGAGGGAACCACAGAATGTCGCTGACTTGACATAATGTCATTAACTCAGTCTGATTTATATCAGCTGGAGAAATACTGGCTCTATGAACTGAAACACGCAGGGATGCTGGCTTCAGGCGCTCCTGGATCCAGGTGCTCAAACACAGTCTTCAAAAGTCTGTCTCCTTTCATTCCGCTTTACTTTGTGTTGACTTCATTGCTGAGCGACCTCTGGGCCGGAGGCAAAGGTGATGTCCATCAGGTCCATCTGATGCTTCTCAATGCTGAGGAACGAATCGCAGTGGGAACACAAAGCACTTATTTTAAACAGCTCTCGTGAAAGTCCCAAGCCTTGATTCTGTCTGCTTCCAACCAGGCAGAGGTAAATGTCCCTATGGTGCCCAGTCTCCTGTGCCTACATTTCCTTAGGTCCAAGGTTGCCTCACGCTGTCCCATCATGGAGTCTGGGTCAGCCCGGGCTTGCTGGAAACCGCAGGGCTGCAGAGGTTGCTAGGGTCCCCTGGATTCCCAGCTTCCCCTGATGTCATTTAAACCGGGGTTAACTCGGGGGGGTGGGGCGGGAAGGACAGCACACAGAACAAACTCGTCTTAGGCCCGGAGTTTGGCAGGTCTGCCTGAACTGCACTCTTACCCCTTCTATCAGCGGAAATGCAGCAAACCAGCCCCAGCTGATTTTAAGGGGGGGAGGGACACGCGCGCGCACACACACACACTACACACACATACACGCACATGCACATGCACAAAAGCTTTTCCACTTGTCAGAAACTTGCCCACCAGCGCTTGTGGCCGTAGGGACTGAGCCATTGTGATGTCATGCCGGCAGCCAGCCAATGGGCGGGTGGTTTCGACTTCCTAATCTGCATAGTGCACAGGCATTGGTTCAGATTTCGAGGCCATCTGTACAGCGGTGCTTTCTTTACGTTCAAGGTTACACACCGCAGACAGAGGACGAAGTACTCCTGCCCAGCTAGATTTGAGGCTAGGAATCCGGGCACTCAGCTCCGTCTGGGAAAGGGGCCTTGTGGAGGTTATGCAATTCAGCAGGGCACGGAAGAGGAAGGTGTTGGCAATCCAGAAGGGATGGAGGCCAGAAATGGCTCTCTAACCCCACATGTCCTGTCTTGACACCCCGCACACTCCCCTGTGCTTCCCAAGTGATTTCATTATTCTTAAACTCACTTTCAGCCCTGAAATACGGGTGGAGTGGAGTCAGACGCAGGTTCCTTGAATTATTATGCTTGATTTTATCTTAGAGGTTGATAGCTCAAGCACAGGAGTTGAACATGCAAATGTGTACAAAACAACATGCATAATTTAAGATCATCAAATTTACAGAGGGAAGCAATTGAGTAACCTCACAGCTTTCTCCGGAGCACAGCATGTTGAGAACCTCATGGGCATTTTTTGACCCTCATAGTAGAACTTGGAGAGTGGAAGTCGGAAGCGAAGTGGGGAGATACAGCTACAGAAGCAAAAACATGTGGACGGAATATTGTGTTAAAATACTATTGAGTCAAATTTCACTTATTCGGGTGTCATTTAATTTGGGATTGGTGTAAATCCCCACCAACAAGCTTCTAGGTGTAAATATGGTGTCTCTGTGGATTAGAGCTCTTCGTCCCTCCCCTAAGGTTTGATTGACAGGTGTGAGCAGAAATAAAGTATAAGAGGTACAGATACTTTTGCCAAAAGACGGCTACTGTTGAGAAACCCTGTGTTGACTTCTCAAGTCCCTTTTAGTTCTAAATATTCATCCGCCCTGGCTTCCCAAGTTATTGAAATATCTCAGCAACAAATGTATTAGCAAATGAACTTTACCTTTCCAGTTAGCTAACACTAGGCAGAAAGGGCTTTCCAAAGCTAGATAGTCAAAGCATCTGCCCTGCACCCTGGAGCCATCCTCACAAGACAGCTGAGTGGCCGCGACATTGCAGACCTCCTACTACAAGGGTGCTGTCCTCATTCTTTTTTTTTTAACTTTTTGAGGCGAGGTCTCACTATGTGGCTAGGCTTCAATTTGTGACCCTCCTGCCTCAGCCTCTAATCCCAAGTGCTGGGATTAGAGGTGTGTGCCACTGCCCTCAGCCCACGATGGTTAATTTTATGTCTGTTGCATGGGTACGACCTAATGAACCCATGGGAGGCCCCAGTAGAACATAAGGCTGGAAGAGGGGGGATTTTCTCTCTGCTTGAATCTCAGCTTCTCGCCTCTGACCTGGGCACTCCTGGTTCTCCAGCCAGATGAGTACAAAGCCCCCAACCTTCACCCCTCCTGGCAGCTCTCGGACCTTGGATTTGGACCAGAATGTACACCATTGGTTCTCCTAGTTCCCAGGCCCACATCCACCAGCCTTCCTGGGCCTCTGATTTGCAAACAGATGGAAGGACTTCTCAGTCTTTACAACTGTGTGAGCCAATCTCATAATTATAATCATGATCAATCATAATCAATGATCAAAATCTCATAATCTATAACTCATAATCAATCTCTTTTTATGCATCTTCCATGCATAGTTTTGCTCTCTGAGGTTTTGGTTACCTTCAGTCAATGCCTAAGTTTTTATTTTATCTTCTTTTTTCTAGTACTGGGGATCAAATCCAAGGATGTTCTGTCACTGAGCTCCATCCTCTGCCATCTTTTTATTTTACTTTGACACAGAGTCTCTCTAAGTTGTCCAGGCTGGACTCAAACCTGAGATCCTCCTGCCTCAGCCCCGTTACTGGCATGTATCACACCACTAGCCTTTTGGTGTAAAAATTTCAAAGGAAAATTCTGTAAATAAACAATTTGTGATTTTTAAGTAATTTTAATGACAACATATGGTTATAATTGTTCTATGTCATTGTCTGCTGTTGTTAATCTTGTCCTGGGCTGAATTTACAAACCTTTTCATGGATGTGTGTGCGTAGGAAAACACTCTTTATGCAGGGCCCAGTGCTCCGGGAATAACGCATCCCTGGGGGATCTCCTGTTTCCGTTGCTTCTTTTTCGGGAGAATACTTCATCGGGGGCCCAGACCCGGCTCTGACATCCAGGTCTGCAGCCTGTGATGGCGCCCTGCGGAGAGGCCATGGACAGTGACCATGACGAAGTTTGGGGGAAGTGGGGCTCCTCCAAGGGGACTTGAGGTTGAGGGTCCTCCTTGGGGTCTGGCCAAGGCATTGCGGCTGAACAGGTACCAGGACGCTGCCACCCAGAGGCTGTGCTTCCCCCTTTTCTCGGGACCAATGCCCCACCCGGGTTCCCCACCATTTCTCACACAGACCTTTCCCCTAACACAGGCACGGTGAACCCTTTAGGGAGCGAGTGCCCCAGTTGCAGCCCTAAGCCCACTTATTTATTGCAAAGTGCCAATACTGCCCCTTCATGCACTGATATCTGATGCTTGGCTGCTGGGGCAACGTAGGGTGCCATGGGGTCACCACCACTGCCCTAACAAGCGCTCCTGTTTTATATCCCCTGCAAGTTCTGTTTCCAGGAGAACCAGATCCAACACAAACGGTTTTAACAAAGAAATGAAAAGTGTAACAGGAGTAGTGCGAGAGAGCCAGGGGTCGTAGCACACACCTGTAATCTCAGCACACAGGAGGCTGAGGCAGGAGGCTCACCAAGAGTTAGAAGCCAGCCTGGGCTACATAGTGGGACCCTGTCTCAAAACGAGACAAAAGGATAGTGTGACAGTAGCGTAGCAAGTGTAACAGGGACTGCTGTTTTGGAACCCCCTTTAGTGATAAGCCAGCTTCTCCCATCATACCCCATCTGCCTTGTATCCAGGAGGAAGGGGAGTACAAATGCCCAGCATGATGGACAGGAAGCCCACCAGACAGGAAGTGGACAGGAAGCGCTTTCCTGCGGACTTGGGGCACCATTTGCATGAAGTAATAGTGCTATTACCAAATGAGCCTCCTTATTTATTGGATAAATAAACAGAGCCCCACCACTTCCCGGCGCTGCTTCCTTTGCTATTATAACCTTCCCCACGTCATTAATTACCATCTTTCCAACCCAGTTCTCTCATTTGAGCCACCGACCCTTGTAAATGTCCTTTCCCCGTTCCGCTCAAATGAGTGAGTTCATCTTTCTGGGCAATTGCTCTGATGGTCGGCTAAGGAAAGGTATGTGCGAGGAAGGGGAGTGCATGTAGTTTTTATTTTTATTATTATCATTATCATTTGGGGTACTGCGCATTGAACTCAAGCCCTTGCACATGCTAGGTAAGCCATCTACCACTGAGCTACACCCCAGCTTTTTTTGAGACAGTCTCCCTAAATTGCCCAGGCTAGTCTCGAACTTGAAATCCTCCTGCCTCAGCCTACCAAGTAGCAGGTACTACAGGTGTGCACCACTGCACCCAGCTTATTATTTAGTTGATACTGCATTTTGTTCTGACCTTGCCTTCCACTGGGACTTCTCTACCACTGGCATCTCACGTCTCACTTTACCTCCTGGAGACAGCTTCCTAACTTTCTCTTAGAATCATGGAGTTCTTAGAAAGTTATCCCACATTATCTTAGGCCAGGATTTGTAGCCAGAGGAGTTTTAATAGCGCTGGTAACTCTCCTCTTGGGCAGAAGCACAGTGTTCACTTGGGAGCGATCATGCTGTGTAGCTCGTGGGACGTATGTCATTCCTGTTGCTTGTTTGCATGTGTACATGTGTCTCTCGAGGAAGTTTCGGTGTCGTGACTGTGTATGTCTAAGCCACCATTCAGTGCCTGGTCCCTAGCATGGTGCTGGCCACGTTGTCAGTACTGACCAGTGTGTGATGAATGAAAGTTGCCACAAGCAATCAAGGAAGCCTGGTGTGGGGAGTCCAAGTAGATCCATAGTAGCAAAATCTGCTCTACTTCCCGGGGCTGCAGGGATGCAGGAGAGACAGGGCTACAAGATGTGAGGGTCCTCGGCTGGGCCAAGTGTCATCCCAAGCAGCTAAGAGTGGGAGAGCAGAGCTAGTGACCCAGCCATGGCTTAGGAAGGCAAGCGAGCCCCACCGTCCAGGAGGGAACCCCAAGATCACAGCCAGTGGTGTGTAATTATAAGTCAAGCTGAGGCAAGTGTATGTCTTAGTGCCAAGACATGTAGCAGTTAATAGGAACAGCGGGCCAGCCTGGTCAGGTGGACGGTTCAGGACAAAGACTCTGAAGGAAGTGCAGAGTCAGAGGTGTGTGTGCATGAATACTGGCCACGTGGCTGGGGTTTTAGTATATGGCCAAGCCAGGCCTCATCCGTGTCCAAATATTGGAACAAGACTAGAAACCAACCATCCCAGGGCCAGGCCTAGGCCCCTGGGGCCAAGAATCCCCAGCAGGACAGAAAGCCCCAAGCCCAGCAGAAGGGTGAGTCAGGAGAGATCAGGTGTGTGAATGGTATAGGCATCAGGGAGGGGCTGGGCTGCAGCGGCATGGCAGAGCGCCTGCCCTGTGTGTGCAAGCCTCCGGGTTCCATTCCCAGCGCGGCAAAGCAACAGAACAGTAATCATTGCCACAGAGCGCGATTCAAGGCTGGGAACCTACTGTATAATGAGTTTGTCTACCCATCCATCCACCCACCTAATCCATCCTTCCTTCCTTCCTTCCTTCCTTCCTTCCTTCCTCCCCCTCTTCCCTCTCTCCTCCCTCCCTCCCTTCCTTCCTTCCTCCCTTGCACTGAGCAAGCAGAGGGTATCTGAGCACCTGTCCTAAGAGTTAGTACCTGGCAATGAACTGCCACAGCCTCAGCATGACCAGGGTAACTCATTCCTGGCTCTTCGAAGCCATGGATTATTTTGGGGCTCTGTAAACAGTAATGGGACAGATCCTGAAGTCTGGCCAAGACTGAGCTTGTGGGTGGGATTTTTATTGGACTCAGTCCCATGGGTCAGTTAATGAAGAAGCAGGAAACCAAACCAAAGCAGAGTCTTGAGTGCCTGGGGAGCGGAGTTGAGTTGTCCTGAAGCCTCAGCAACTCAGATGTCAAATCCAGGCAGAGAAGCCAGGACTGGCACAAAGGAGGGCAGGCTTTCCTTTGGTTAATCACAGCCATGGCTTAGAAAACAGGCACACACACATGTGCACACAGACACACGCACATGCACCCACCCTATGCTTCAAAACACCAGTCTGGTTGACCTTTTGGTTGACACCTCTGACCCCCGATGCACGGATTATCTACCTGATGATCTCTACACCTAGCAAGCCTCCCCCACCACCCCTCAACCTGTGCAAATTAACTTCTGTGTTAGCCAGAGAAGAACACAATTAGGAAAGTAAATTTGCAGAATTCAAATGACAGAATGCATCAGAAGCCAAACAGAAATAGTTGTGGATTAACACAGAGGACAAGGGCTGGCATCCGTAGGATCTGCTTGTCTGGGTGGTCTGCCTCTGGCACTCAGCAAATGTTTATGCTCGGAGCAGGCAGTCAGAGGAGGGATCTGGTCCTTGGCAACTCGGTTCTGCTGCCCTCTCAGCTCTCTGACTTGTCCTAAGCAGCAGGTCAACAGAGGAAGAAGGGAATCAGAACAAGAGCTCATGGGAACTAATCAGAGGAACAAGATGCCACCGCCTGTTGAGGGAGCAGGAGGGCAGGGCATGACCTGGTGCTGTGCGTGCGTGCGTGCGTGCGTGCGTGCGTGCGTGTGTGTGTG
Source organism: Dinomys branickii (assembly GCA_004027595.1). Lineage (NCBI taxonomy): Eukaryota > Metazoa > Chordata > Mammalia > Rodentia > Dinomyidae > Dinomys > Dinomys branickii. The sequence continues at coordinate 125,923 of PVLD010003357.1, read as the reverse complement.
TGTGTGACTGGTGCAGGCTGGCCAGGATGAACACGCATGGCCATATCTCACTTTTGATCGGGCTCCAGGAGTTTTGCGCGTGGGGCCTCCTGTGTCCTGGTCACACCCCTTGGAATTATCTTTATTGTCTCCATTTTTTGCAGTGCTCACATGGGAACCTAGAAAGCTCCTGTAGGCTCCACTATGTTGCCACTGTGGGTTTATGTGAAAGCGTAGGAACCCAGCAGGCCTTTCGCAGCGCATCTCTGAAAGGGCTTCTGGTGCCACCGCCCACGAAAGGAGCGTCTGTGCTGCCCCCTTGCAGAGGAGGTGGGCGCCGTCCCCTCAGCCCTGGGGCCACTCCCAGCCCTCTTCAAGGGAGCCCAGGCTGCTCCTCTCTCAGGAAGCTGTGGGGCTGTGCCTTTTCCCTGACTGATCATCTTTCTGGCAAGTCCCTGACTCGTATGTGGAGAATAGTGAGTGCTTCAAGCTTAGTAGCTTCCAGTAACCTGGTTTTGATGGGTCTATATGTATATATATTTTTTACTACTGAAACTGAACCCAAGGCTTTTAGCCTGAGCTACAGGTCCAGTTCTTTTCAAGAGAAATTTTTTTAAAATTTTGAGACAGGGTCTCCTGAAGTCGCTAAGCTGCCCAGGCCTGGCATGAACTTGGGATCCTCCTGCCTCAGTCCCCCAGGATACTGGGATCACAGGGGCTGTGATTGTTAACATTGGGCCCCAGGCCGTGCCTTGGAATCACTTACCCTGTTTAATCCTCCCACAAGTCATCTTTCAGTGACTCAAGGTCACAAATTGCATTGGAAGAATGGGGTGGGGGGATTAGGGCTCATGCTGGAGAGAAGGGTTTCCAAGGCTGAGGGTGCAGGAGCTAAGGATGGGACCAAGTGGAGGGAACAGGCGAGCGAAGCGGGGGCTCGGAGATTGAGGAAAACCGTAGGGGACATAGAGGCGGAGCAATAAGCGGACAGCCAGGCCCCTGGCTTTTGTCATTCCGGGCCTCCCGGTCCCCACGTCTGCTGGCCGGTGTTTGTTTTTATCTCCTAGCGTGGTTAATTATTGTAGCTGGCATCTGATAAGGATGCAGCCCTCCTGCCCGGAAAGGCAGGGTTATCTGCAGTTTTACAGCCCTGTCGTGCTGTAATGAAGCAGATAAACTGTGAGGTGGTGGCTGCTTAGACGGTAATTAAACTCTGCTGAGAAATATGAGCAAGAAATGGAAGGTTCGCGTGACAGAGAGGGCCGAAGAGGCGCGGGATGGAAGTGGCGCTTGGAGATGCTCCTGCCCTTTCCTTAGCAGCCTGGCGCCCGGAACCTAGGCACTGCAAGGTGGGTACCTCGGCCCACACCTCCTCTAACAGCCTTACGTGCCTGGGCTTAGGCGAGACTGGTTAACTCCTGTTTAGCTCAGCCCTGTCTCTGGTTGGCGTCTTGCTAAGCACGCCAACCCGCAATTCTGCTCTCACCGCTTGTACCTGGGATCTCATGGAATTCTTACGCATCACAAAATGTTACACCTCTTCTCATCTCCGTCCCCTAGCCGATTATAAGTATGAAAACCACTGTTAGCTTGTGGCCTGTACAAAATCAAGCAGGAAAAAAAAAAAAAAAACCCAGCAGCAGCCAGGCATAGTGGTGCATGCCTGTAGTCTCAGCACTCTGGGAGGCTGAGGCAGGAGAATCAAAGTTTGAACGCAGCTTGGGGATGTTAATAATGACTTAGCAAAACTCAGCCTCAAAAATTTTTAATTAAAAAATTTAAAATCCAGAAGTTGGGGCTGGGGAGACAGCTCAGCTGCACAAGCATCTGCCTGGCAAGTGCAAGGTCCTGAGTTTGATCCCCAGTACCAAAAAAACCAAATAAAATCCAGAAGTTAAAGCCAAGCGAAAACAACCTCTACCATTACTTAACCATTACTTAGCCCAGAAGCTAAGAAATTTTTTTTACACTTATAAATTTGGGGGGAAATTATTTTTAAAAGAATAATATTTTGTGATACATGAAAATGACACAAAATTCAAATTTTGATATTTGCAAATAAAGTTTTAAAAATAGTTTTATCGAAATAGAATTCATAGCCCATAAAGTTCTGCTGGAGGAGTCTAATTCGATGTTGGGTGTACTTAAAGGTGCCCCAAACACTCAGTAACAAGATAAATCACATTTTAGTGAAAAATTTTAAAAATAAAAAAAAGCTATGTCAAAATCTCGTGATAAGCCAATATCAGTATTTTAAATACAGAATGAGGGCTGGGTGTGGCTCAGGGGTGGAGCATTGCCTAGTGTGTGTGAGCAATGGGTTCAGTCCCTAACACCATGCAAACGAGAGAGAGAGAGAGGGCAGACACAGAGAGACAAAAAGAACAAAACTGTAACATTACTGTGGCAAGCTGTCCTTGAGAGTGATGCGAAAGAAGGTTGGTAGCGGTCTTGTCTTTATGTAAAATTCTAATATTTTGTCCACCATAGATTTTTTTTTTTAACCATTACTTTTGTTTTTTAAAGCCGTGGCAGAGCACATGCCTGGAGTGTGTGCAAGGCCTTGGGTTCAATTCCCAGTATCAGGAAAAAAAAGCACTAGAATATTTATTGTGATGACTGATGGAGGGGGCACCTTAAATCTGATACCCCAAGCCTCTGGCTCGGTCTCTGTGCCTCTCATGTTAGTCCCCAGACCTGGCTCTGAGACCTGAGGATGCAGGAGGTGGCCTGAGGGCCGTGAGGTGTGAAAGGACAGCTGGTACCTGCCAGGGGACAGCAAATCTCTAGCCTCTTGGTCACCTTGCAAATCACACTTTTCCTTTTTCTTGTGGTACTGAGGAGTGAGTGCAAGGCTTTCACACTGAGCTATATCCCAGTTCTTTTTTAACTTTTTTTTTTTTTTTTTTTTTTACTTTGAAATAAGATCTCATTCACTCACTAAATTGCCCAGGCTGGGCTTGAACTTGCAGTCCTCCTGCTTCAGCCTCCTAGAATTCTGGGAGATGTGTATCACCACATCCAGCCTGTCACATTGTTTTTAATAGTATAAAATGCATTTTAAGAATTTTACAGAAGTTGCTATGGAAGTATTTTTCTTTCTGATTTCAAGAATGATAAATTGGACTGGAAGCAAAAGTTATTGTTTGAGTGCTTGGCTAACATATACAGGGCCCTGGGTTAAATCCTTGGCACTGGAAACCATAAAAAATAAAATGAAATAATAAATGCTAATTGAGAAACATATAAAGCATCAAATAGTAAGAAGAAAATGAAATGCACCTCAAATGCCATCACTTAGAGATCACCACTGTAAATATATTCTGTCTGCTATTCCTGATTGTTTCGCATGCGTTACACAGGGATGGATTGGTACTCAATTTATATACCAGATCACACTGAATATGCTGTTCTGTCATGTGCTTTTACTGGTCGATATGTCACAACCATCTTTCCATCTAGGAAAATGCAGACTCCCGTAGTATCATTTTTAATGGTTGCATACTATTCTATACTATTCTATCACAAGAATACTGTTTACCTAATAAACTCCTTGACTGCGAGCTTCTGGGCTCTTTCTGAGATGAAGGATTTGTGTGTGTGTGTGTGTGTGTGTGTGTGTGTGTACGTGTGTTCTGGGGATCAAACCTGGGGCTTCAGGTGTGCTAGACAAGTGCTCTACTACCATACCACATCCCCAGCCCCCAAAGAAATTCCTCTAAGAAAAATAACAACTTCAAATCACTCTCAAACCACAGATTTTCTTGTTGCTTTTCCTTCCTATCCATGGGCATATGACGGTTTTACATGGCTGACAACATAGTGAACATTCTAGGGGTCAACACACTTCATATGTTCTTTTTTTCCTTGTTTGTTTATTTTAATGATGTGTTAAGAACACTTTAACAAAACAAAAAGCATTCTTGGCTTGCTGACCATACAAAAAACAGGCTCCTGGCTGAACCTGGCCCAGGGATTTACCACCCTACGGGCTATTTTGCCACCCTGTCTGTATGCCATGAGGAAGGTCTCTATGTATACAGCTTTTTCCTCCTTTCAAACCATTTATTTCCCTTGGATAATTTCCCAGGAATGAGACGACGGGATCAATGGCCAGCCAGGATTTTAATGATCTCTGATCCGTAGTGCTATCTTAGAAAATTCCAGCAACCAGCAACTGCTGAACGTGCAGAATCCCTGCGAACCTCACCAGCACTTGGTGGTCTCAGTTTTAATTTTATCCTAATGTACCAGGTACAACCTGATAGCTTTTCATTTCCATCTCTGCTTGTTCTCCAAGCAGGCGATTCACTGGGTTTTTTTGTTTGGTTTTTTGTTTGTTTGTTTGTTTTGGCTTAGGTCCAGTTGCTTTGTTGAACAATTTTAGGGAAAATACATCTTAGAATCAGCTGAAAAGAAGCCATTGCCAAACCCTCCCTCAGCACAAAGATGAGCTTTGGGTTCAAATGCAACTTTGCACACAACCTCTTGGCCAAGATCTGCGGCGTTAATGTGACTGAGAGAAGCCCGGGGAGGCTGGATCGCTCTGTGACAGCTAAAAAGGACAGGAAAGTAGGTCAAGGAATTAATCCTGCCGGTTCCAGTAATGAGAGTAGGCAAAGGGGTCGAAAGTTCAGGCTCAGCCCGGGATGCTGCCCCAGCGGTTCTCTGAGGCCAGACACAGGGGCCCCTGCCCTCGGCAGTCCCCAAGCACGTTTTCTTCCTAGTTTAGGCAGCAATGTTGGTCTCGCCTTCCACGGGAAGCTGGGTGGTCCCAGAGGTGGAAATGACTCCTCTGAGAAGCTTTTTCTCTTCTGAGACGAAATCAGGCTCATCTTCCCTCTCACCCCAGCAACCAGTGAGATGTGGTGGGCCCCCTCCCCTGGATGAGCCTGACACAACGTGGGAAGATGTTCCCATTCCTGGCACAGGTTCACACACAATTTTTTTTAGTACAAGGTATTGACTCCAGGGCCTTTGCTCTAAGCTTCACCCCCAAACTTCTTTTCATTTGCATTTTCATTTTGAGACTGGGTTTTGCTAAGTCACTAAGTTGCCCAGGCTAGGCCAGAAGTTGCCATCCTCCTTCCTGCCTCAGCTTCCAAAGTGCTGGGATTACAGGTGAGCTCACCACTACACCCGGCTTGCACACAGTTCTTTACTTAGCACATTCGATGCATTAAAATGAGGATCAGAAGGAAATATGGTGAGGCTGAGGCAGGAGGACTCGGACAGGAAGATGTCAAGGGTGAGGTCAAGGTGAACATGACAATGGACATATATTACCTTTCTGACCTGTCTTACCTTTTGTCCACAGAAAGCGCAACCAGCAACAGGCTGTAGAACCAGACTGCCTGTACTAGAATGCGACGAAGTGAAGGAAGCCACAGGGTATGCATGGGTGTGTACAAGGAGTAGAGCAAACAGAAAAGTGCATTTTTACCCCTAAACCATTTCTCCTTTGTCGCTGTTGTTGTTGATATACACTTGCAGTCCATGATATTTACATTCATTTGGGAAGCTGGTTACACACATGCCATAGCTTGACCCCTCTCCTTCGCTTTTCCTTCCACACCTCCTCCTTCCCCCACTCTCTCATCCCCTCCCGTCTCCAAGCAGGCTGCCCCCACCCTGTTTTCTACCATTCCTCCTTTCTTTCACTCTCTTTATTTTACTTATATTTTAGGGTTCTCCAATAGAAAAAGCCATGGCGTATTTAACTTTCTAGATCCAACTAATTTCACTTAACACCGTGGGCCCAAGATCCTTCCATTTTCCTGAAAATGACACGAATTCATTCTTCTTTCTGACCGCGTGGCATTTCATTGTGCAGATATCCCACCTTTTTCTTTACCCACTCTTCTCGGGATGGACATCTGGGCAATTTCCAGAGCTTAACTATTAGGCATTGTGCTGCTATAAATACGGCTGTGCATGTGTAACCTGATGACTTTAACTCTTCCTGGAGTACGCCCAGAAGCTATGGCTCGATCAAATGTAATTTCTACTCCTAGTGTGTTGCGGGATCTCCACAGCGGCTGCATAGTGGTTGTAGTTGTTTACATCCCTGCCAACGGTGCACAAGTGTTCTTTCCCCCACATCCTCAACATTGTTTTCCGTGTGGCTGATGCCAGCCAGTCTCACTGGGGTGAGACGGAATCCCAGAGTTCTTTGCATGTGCATTTCACTCATAGCTAGAGATACCAAATATTTTGTTCATTTACTTGTTGGCCATTCGTACTTCTTCAGAGAAGTGTCTGTGCAGTTCACTTGCCCATTGTTCACTGGGTCCTTGGCTTACCCATCCCACATACGCACACAAGTGATTGTACTCAGCACTTTTGTTTTAAATCACACTTCCAGCCCATGAGATCACATCCGCAAAGCTGAACATGGCCCCCAGGATGCCAGCTTGTGGACCCAGGAAGAGCCATCCACCTCTTCCCTCTCTTTGGAGCCTCCAACTCCTTGTTTCCATCACTTCCCTTCCCTAGCCTCACCCAGTTCCTCTCTGCAAAGATCATCTGCAGTGCACTGTAGAATCTCTGCCCAAAGGGCCAGCCTGGGGCTGGTGGGCGGCGCTTCTCCACTTAACCACACACACTGGTCTCCACTGCCTGACAGCTGTGGGCAGAGCTGAGGGCAGGTGGTCTGGTTTGAACGTCTTGGGTCGTTAGGAACAGGGATCCACCTGGACCCTCCCGAACCAGACAGGATTTAGTGGAAAGGCCGAAGTCGCTTGGAAACCCAGGACAGGAAGTAGATGAGGAACTAAGAGGCCTCCAGGGAAACAGCATGACTGGAAGGAAGAATGAAGCCACTCTGGGCTGAGCACTGGACAGGTTCTCAGAGAGCAGACCTGTGGGCAGACAAGTATTCACACTGCTTCACAGGATTTAGGGGCAGATACATCACTTGGTTTAACAAGTTTGTAATTTCTGACTGTTTGGAACCAACCACCCAAGGAGCACCCATAAGGAATACAGCCTACTGCTGAGATCCACAAGAAAACACCCACCCATCTGCTTTCCCAACCTGCATATAGGTTTCCACGTTCCACCAAGGCATCAGAAATGAGCTTATAAAGACTCATTAATTAAGCTTAACAGGCTGTGTGGCCACCAACTAAGAAATGTGGAGGGATTTCTGCTTCCCTGATACTGAATTGGAACCCCATACAATGAGCCTGGGGAGCAAGATATGGAGGAAACCCAACTTTCTTGTGGATCTAGGGGTCTAGGCTGGGTCCAGGCTGGTGTTTGGTGCCTGGGGTCAGAGCTGAGAGAGGTTAAAGTGGCCCACAGAAGCTTATGTGTCAATGGCTTGGCCCCCCAGCTTGGACCTGTAAGAGGTGGGGCTGATGGAGGACATTAGGTCATTGGCCGCATGCCCTCTAAGGGGACTGTGGGTCTCTTCCTCTCTCTTTGCTCTCTGACCGTTTTGTGAATGGGTCCACCATGATGTGTATCCACAGGCCCAAAGCAACTGAGCCACTGGATCATGGACTGGAACTTCCGTAACTGTGAGCCAAAGTACCCTTTCCTCTTTCTAAGTTGATTATCTCAGGTGCTTGTTACAGTAATTGAAAGCTGAGCAAGTACAGCACAGCAAGTACAACACCCTAGTAGCTAAGAGTGGGGTGATCCAGAGATGAATGCAAGGCTGAGTCCTCTGGGAGGAGGCTGCTCAGGGACAGTGAAGCTGAGTTGGGTCAGCATGTCCAGGCAGCAGAGACCTGCACTCGAAACATGAGTCTAAGCCAAAAGGTCTGTGGACAGGGAGGCCGGGAATAGAACTAGGTCATGCTAACCTTCTTCTTTCTGTTCCTTAATAACTGCCAAGTGCTTTCCTGGTTCAGATCATTGAGCATGTGGTTCCCTGACCTGGAAGACTCTTCACCTGATTCTCCGCATGACTGACTGTGCTCCATGCTCAAGGCCTCGATGTTATTGTCACTTCCGTAGGAAGCCCTTCCACAGTGGACACTGTCGCTTTCTCCTTGCGGCCCCGTTATTCAGTAATGGTGCCATTTTTCATGTTATCAGTCGGCACTACTGTGGTAACAAACAACCCCATGCTTGCTGGCTTCCAACAACAGCAAAAAATCATTTATGCTTGTTACATTTGAGCTGTTGTAGCTCTGCCGCATGCAGCTCTCATTCTGGGGCACAGGCTGAAAGAGCAACCCCTATTTGGGGCATGCTGCATTTTTGGTGCCTGGGACATAGCAAGTACTAAAACCCAACTGTACAACCTCTATAAAGTTTTTGGTCAGAGTCTGCATTTGTGTTGTCTACTGACAGTTCATTGATCCAAACGAGTCATGTATTAGTGACTGGGCAAGGTCTACCGCAACTACCTAAAAATATGTTTGGCCTCAAGGAATAGAAGACCACCTCGTAAATAATGACTTTTTTAAAAGTAGAGGTTAGAAACAAGGTGTGGCTCAGAGAGGGAGCATGTGCTTCACATGCACAAGGCCCTGGGTGCCATCCCCAGCACTTTAAAAAATAAAGAGTTAAAATATAGTTTATTTTTATTTGTAAAAATGACTTAGCTCAGGCAATTCCACAATTGGTTCAGCAACACACAAGCATCAGGGTGCAGATTTCCGAGGTTCTCTTGAGCTTTCTCTCATGGCAGGAAGAAGGCTGATTGATAGCTGCCATTCCAGTCTTCATGTCAGTGTTCAAAATGGGAGGAAGCAGGCAGCCAGGAGGCCTGCAACATCTGTTCCTTTTACTCAAGCACAAAAGTATTTCCCAGAACACCTCCTTTCACTCCAGCAGCATGGTACCTTGACCAGATCTATGACCTGCAGACACCGCATGCTGCAAGGGAAGCTGGGAAGGCAAGGAATTCTTTTGTCCTGGCTTTGACCATGGAAGTGGGCAGAGGAGGTCAAAATGCACTATGGTTTGGCCGGCCAAAGGGTCTCTGCTTTCCTCCCCATTCTATGAACTCTTGGATTGACTATCCATCAAGTTTCCCCCCTTCCCTGCCCTCCATCCCAAAGGAATGAGTCCTGACATAAATGAACCCAGATCAGGAGAAAATGGTTGGCTCTGATATAGCCTGTACACAAGACAGTAAAGACGCTTCTCTTATTCTTGCTCCTAATATCCCTAGAATTCCCCTGGTTCCTGTCCTTTCTTTACCTTGTCCAGTTGTTCCATTGCTTCTATGAGCCTCTCACATCTTTCCAATAGGTTTTGATGAGTTTTTAGCATCATTTTCTGTTGCTTACCACCACAGAACTCTGGCTGATACACCTGCCCTCACCACCTCGTTAAAATAGGACCTCCCCTGCTATTCTCTACGTAGGCATTTTGTTTATTTTTTTTTATGCGCCTAGAATTTTGTAAGTGCTTTGCTGTTTACAAGTGCAATGTTTTTTTTTTTCCTGACATCAGATTGTATGCTCTGTGCAGACAAGGCATATGACAGACAGACTAGATTACTATTTTATGCCCTGGGTCCAGTACATGTACAATGTATCTGTATCTTAATGAATGTTTATTATGAAAGTAGAAAGTTCTAGGCATTCTGAGGCCAGATCCATGTTATTCACGGATGCTAGTTATCTAAAGTGTGCTGTGGGTAAACTACAATGGCTCAAGAGCAGCTCTACATGTCAGGAAAATTAAGGTGCAGCTCAAAGCACCCTGGAAAGGGGATTTGTAAATTTCCAGCTCTTAGAACAATAGTTCTCAAAGGCTTTTGACCTTACTTAGGCAAGGCCAAAGACCATTCATCCCATCTACAACCACCAGTTCCCACTTCTTGACTGGAACAGTAGGAGTTTTATAGTGTTGGCAAATCATGCAGGAGTCAGACTTCCAAGAACACGGCAGCTGAGTTCTTGGTAAACCCTAGTACCACACTAATTTTAGTTATGACTAGTATATGGTAGTAACTCACTTAGTAGTTTCCTAGAAAGAGGCACTTAGTCATGCAGAGAGCTGGAAACTCATGGATATATGCGTAACTTGTTCAGAAGAACTAGAGGAAGAGGGTGGCCTTTGAGGATCTTACTTGTGTGAAGGGAACCTAGAGCTACTTGGTGGGCTGCAGGGTGTCTACCAAGAACTGCTCTATTGGGGTGGGCTCTGGAGGGTGAAGAGGCACACAGTGCAGCTTGAACTGTCCATAGAATGAATAAACAATACTTTCCGCTCAGAGGCATATGACTAATTTTTTAGACTCTTTTTCAAGCATATGATTCAGAGTGAGTTTTTGTTGTTATGTCCTTTCTCCAACAACATATTCATGGGCAGATTGGTGAGTTTGGGTGGGTAGGTGGGATTAAAAGGGCATCCTAGAACTGAGCATTGAGATAAGGATGGAAGAAGGCTCGGGATATAGTTCAGTGGCCCAAGCGCCTGCCTGGCAAGCACAAGGTACTGAGTTCGATTCCCAGTACCTAAAACAAAACAAAACAAACAAAAAAACACCTAGGGATAAGATTGGAAAGGCACCCTGCCATGAAGGATGCTGAGTATTCTGCCTCCCTCTGCTACAGAAGCCTTTAAGGGACAGCATCAGTCCTCATCAGCTGGGATGGCATTTATACCTTTGACCTAGTCCCAGGTACCCTAAGGATTCCTCCTTACCAAGATAAGCAGTAGAGCTGGATTTACATATGTGAAATGTGTGTCTGGTGCAGCTCCACAGTAATGTTTTTAATGTTATTGTTTTAAAGTTGCATTACAGCAAAAAGAAAAGTCATCGAGAGTCACTCCTTGTCCACCTCTCCTCACTGCTGTCTTCAGGCTGGCTTCCTTTGTGGGCGGGGCCTCCCACAGATGGCTGCTAACAGCCCCACACTCACACTCTACCAGCTTAGCTGGCCTGCAGAGAAAAGAAAGCCTCTCTCCCCATGGTTTCAGCCAAAAAAATAGCTGCCATTCACGGCGTGTGTGTGCAGAGCCAAGCCCCCTCCTGGGCGCATTCCAGGGTCCTGTCATTTATGCCTCTCACTTGCTGGCTGGTGGAGTTGCTATTATTACTCCTCCTGAAAGCCGGGAGTCTGAGGTTACGTAAACGTGCCCAAGGTCACCAGGCTACCAAATGACAGAGCTGGAGCCGCTGCTCTGAGATGCTCTTAATCCTGCCCAGTGCCACCCACTGGCTCCTGGGACTCCCCTTCAGTTGTGTTCCCGCTCTCCGTGATTGGGCAGGGCCCGGGTTTAACACTGGCTCCTCAGTGCTCCTATGGATTTGCCTCACTGTTGTCCCCATTTCTCAGATATGGGAACTCAGGTGGAGAGAGGTTAACTGACTTTGCGAAGCTCACACAGACAGAAGTTAGGGAATTAGAGATTAGACCTCACTTTATTGGTTTCCAAAGCCCCACACACAGGGCTTTTGCACTGGTGGCCCTGTGCCCAGAATACATTTCCTCCAGATAACGTGACTCCCACGCTCAGCTCAGTCCACTCTTTTCTCCAGTCTCCTCTCAGGGCACTTGCTCCCGGTCAGCCCAGTTACAGTTGCAACCTGCCCACCTCTTCTTCCTCACCCTCCTTACCTGGCTCTATTTTTCTTCCAGAGCACTGACAACTGGCTAACAGCCACATGATTTGCTTATTTATTATGCTTTGGGATTTATGCTTACAATCTCCACTTGTAAGAACGTGGGCCTGATGAAGGCAGGGATCTGATTTGTACCATCTTTGTAGAACAGAGTCAGGCACAAAGTAGCTGCTCAGTAAATAGTTCAGGGAATGACTGAACAGGTAGCACGTAAAGAAATTACCCCGATGCTGTAACTTAAATTCTATAGTGAATCCAACCAGAGTGGGTGGGGATATGAAGAAGGACTATGGACAGGTGGACCCGGACAGCAGATGGTTTCATGGAAGTTATGCTGCCTCAAATGGGATTAGAGAACAGTGTGGTGGGGCTTTGTCCTGTGTCGTAACTATCAATCAGACAGCCAAGTTCAGCAGGGACTCAGGAAAAGCCCCCCCAGATCCCAGGAATGATGCTGGTTCAGGGATACAGGGAAGCTCCTGTCTAAGCTTTTTCCTCTACCAATGAGCAAATGAGTGACTGTTACAAAGATCAGTATCGAGTTGGGGGTCTATGAAGGGAACGAGCAGAAAGAGAAAGGATTTATTGGCAGGTTGTGGGGTAGCTATAGAATTAAAGACGAGATGAGCCACCAGGCTTGAGGAGGAGGTGACTGAGGGCCTGCCGCCTGCACTGCGGGGTCCCTGACTGCCCGCCAGGTGACTGCAGCCACCCACTCCGCACCTGCATGCCTCCACTCCAGGCTCACACTCCTGGGCAGAACCAGTCCCTGACCTTGCTTGGGTGATGCCCCATGGCCCAGTCCATTGAAACAAGTTCTTTCAGCCCCAGCAGCCATGTCCCAGGCTCAGTTCTAGGATCAGATGCAGCTGTGAACAAGAAAGAGCAGGTCTCCCCTCCAGACCCTCCCGGTAGGGGGAGGCGCTGCTCCACAGAATTAGTCAAGGAGGAAAAGTGGGTTCCCGGTTGGTGATTTGAAGAAAACAAAATGGGCAGATCAGGAAAAAGTTTCTGGAGGAGGTGACACTGTGGATGGGCCTTGTACGACTGCCATACAAAGAGATGGAAAGAGGAATACTCTAGAGTTGTTCAAGCATCTCCCAAAGGCTCATATGTTACAGGGTCGGTAGCGCTGTTGGAAACTGGTTTGACGTTCAATAGGTGGAACTGGTAGAAGGAAGTAAGCTTCCTCGGGGTGTGACCTGGAAGGGGAGATCGGTCCCTCCCTAGCCACCATGAGGCGAGCGGCTCCGCTCTGTCACATCCTTCTTGCCATGATGAATCTGCCTTACCATGAGACCTAAAACAATGGAGCCATATGACCGTGGACTGAAACCTCTGGAAGCATGAGCCACCGTAACCCTTTCCTCCTTTAACTATGTTGATTTTCTCGGGTATTTTGTCACAGCAACAGAAAGTTGACCGACGCAGCTAAATGTGAGAAACAGTAAAGTCGATGGAGTCGGAACAGAAAGTTCAAGGCACGTCCGGGGAAAGGCGATGTGGGAGGCTATAGGGGAAGGAGCAGAAAAAGGAGCCACACCAGGGCGATCCCAAGAGCTGGGGTTTCAAGTCACTTCTGTATTCAGGTGGTCAGAGTGCACAGTGTCAGCGCTCATGGCACACGCACACTCCTTTCCCATTTCCTGGAGAATCTGTCTCCCTCCTGCTAGAATTGCAGTGATAACTTCCCTGGTTAAAATTCATTCTAGGCAGGTGAATAAAGGACTAGGGTTTGTGACCAGAAGTAGGAATTGTGCTGGACAGAGCAGAAAGAGAGAGGCCCTTTGCAACCAAACCTGTTCATTTACGCAACCGCAAATAGCCATTGAGTGATTACTATGTTCTAAGCCTAGGCTTGACATAGAGCCCTGGGCTCCCAGAGTACAGATCCTTCCCTGGGCCTTTCCCTTCCTGCTAATGGGCTAAGCTGTTCTCTGCTTACCTTCAGTCATTTCAATTCTCCAAGTTCAGATTTCTGAAAGAGGACCAGTTTTCTTGTGTTCTGAGTCCAGCTACATTAGAGGCCAAAAGCCAGCTCCAATCAGGGTCAACCCTGCCTCACAAAACAGCCAAAAGGAGCTCCCCAAAGCAGGGGGGTGTAGGCAAGGTGGTCTCCACGCAGAGGGAAGCTGGTTAGGACAGGCCCCATGTCACCATAACCACTCAGAGTCCTAGTGAGGCTCATTGTAGCAGTCAACCGCGTCATCATCTGTGTCAAATCGACACATCACTCCCATAAGCAACAGACTTGTGTGCAGAGCTGTGCTGATGTTTCAGGGGACAGTCCTGCACCCTGTACCCTGTGGCAAGGGTGGAGATGCAAATGGCCACGGAGCTATATCTTTTACCACCGTGTTTGCACGAAGCCATTTGAATGCTATTAAATGATTTATACTTTGAAAGGGGCCCCACTTCCCTGTTGCATGGGAAGGGAGACACAATTAGCTCATGGTTAGTAATTTACAAGGAACGGGCATCGTGGGACAGAGTGGGAAGATGGAAATTCATACATTGCTGTGGGATGGCACATGGGGCCTGCTTTTCTGAAGAAGAATTTGGCAATAGGTACGAAACCTTCAAAATACACAATCTGTTTGACCCAGAAATTCCAGGAATTCACACCAAGACCACGCACAGGGACAGACTGGAAAGGGTTCATTGCACCTTTGATGCCATTTTAAGATGGGGGTTTAACCAAGCATGTAACGCCACATCTATGTGTCTCGATGCAACCCTCCCAGATAGAAGCATATTTGAGGAAAACTGAAGTGTATTGAAGAGGCATACTATGAAGCTTCATAAACACTATCTCATTTCTGTAAGGCTGATTTGGGGCATCTCTAAGCGATAGGGCAGAGTGGAGAAATAATGAGGAATAATGGGTTTGCCCATGAAGAGGACCTTGAGGTCTGAAACACAGGGGTTCACCCCAGCTCCACTTTCCATCAGCTGGGGCGTTCTTATCCACGGCTTTTCCGTCTGTGAAACGGGCCTAGCCTAGAATCTGGGCAACACCAAAACATGATGTTCCCACCATGACCGGGATGGCAAGCCTGACTATCTGTGTGTATGTGTGCGACTGCGCTTTCTGCACAGGCTTTTTCTGTGCACTCAATTCTTTCTTCATTAGGCAGGTATTGCTTTTACAACTAGGCACAAAGTCATTACCATAAAAAAGAAAAGGCATAACAGGTGAGAGAGAACGCTGAGCGTATTACTGAACATCAGAAACGTCATCAGGACAGAAGGAATGTCAACCGCGTGTTAATTTGCCATCTCCGGCTGCTCTCAAAGTCATCTGTCTGTTTCGAATCATTCTGTGGCGTTTCGGTTCCTCTTCTTCTTAAGGATTTGTTCCAAGAAGTTAAAAAAAAATTTTTTTTAATAAAAGAAAGAAAAATTTTTAAAAACCCCAAACTTCAAACCATGTGGATGAGTACAATTTGCAGAAAATATTTCTAAAATGTTGCAGCCAACACAGGCCATGTTTTAAACCTCAGATATCTAAGCAAATGTCTGAGTTATGCTTGTAAACCACACGGAGTCCCTCTATTAGTAACGCCTTCCTTTCTGGAGAGAGTGTAGAGGGAAAGTCTCAGGAACATTCATTGGTTTTGCCTGCCCAGCCTCAACCCTTCCTTCCCACTCTCTCCCCGATCAGCTGGCTTCACAACCTAGTTATTTCTCTGGAAAACTCTCCCCCTCCCACCTACAGCAGAGGTCAAAGGCACCTGCTTGGTGCCTTGGTTTCAAAGGTAGATGTGTGCCAGTGGAAGCCAAGAAGAGCGTTGCATTATTTTGCCCACCAGGATTGATTCAAGGATGGACACGTGACCGCATGCTAAGCCAATCAGAGTCAGGGAATCTTACTTCTGGGATTTACTCTGGGATATGTATTTTTTTCTTTTTTTGGGAAACTATTCAGTCAGTACTCTTTCCCCTAGGGTGCTAGCTGACAGAATGCAGCACTAAAATGGCTAAAAACAGCTTGAACATCAGTTAAGGAAAGCCTGCTTGGGAATGGATGCAACACAAAGGAATAAAAGCCAAAGAAATGGACAAGGTCAGATTCCTGCTGACACTGGTTAAGCACAGAAATACACCCAGGTCTAGTGCCAGCGAGCACACCTTTCTGTTTAAACCAATTTGTGTCGGTTTTCTGTTGCTTACAACGGCCTGTGGCAGTTCAGTCTGAAGTGGCTGCAACGTTTATTCCACTATATGTTCTAAGCGTCAATAGCGTTTATAGCATGCCAGGTTCTAACGATCCATTTAGCATTTCTGAAGCGGAGCTCCTCCAAGACTGGCTTTGGAGAACACCGAAGACCCCTTTGTCATTAGCTCATTAAAGGAACCCTGGCAAAGTAGTTGTTAGCTTGCTTGAAAACAGTGGCCTTGAGGTAGGAGGCAAAGCCTTTTCTCTGCTTTTGAAAACCCAACTGGGTCTCACAAAGCACTTTCAGAGTTAGGAGAAACATAACCCTGCGCCCAACCCTTGGCCCAATTAATAGAAGTCTCCCTGAAATGTTTAACTCTTTATTTGTAATCCTTTCGCACCACAGGAACAATAACACAATCAAAACTTTGTAAAAAGGTGGTGTTTTGAGAGACAGACCAGCCGCTGTTCACCTGATACTCAGTACATTCTGCAAATCTCACTGAGACTATTTATAGTTCATTTTAACACCTTGCTTCCACTGCTTTGGTGTGTTCACCAACCTACTGATTGCCTCTAAATCCTGGGTGGTTGTCCCTTTTCCTTGCTCAAAATGTTTGCGGGGAGAGTCAACAATCTAAGAGGTGGATTCAAGTTGAAGTGAGTCCTTTCTGAATTCACAGTGTTGATAAGACAGAGCCATTCTAGGAAGATGGGTAGATGAGCGACCCTAAGCCAAGTCTCCCTGGTCACTGTCTGGTTTGGGGGGGAGATAAAAATGTGGTTTAGAAGCCAGGCAGGGTGGTGCGCTTCTGTAACACCAGCACTGGGGAGGCTGAAGGAAGAGCTGCGGCTTTGAGGCCAGCCTGGCCTACACAGCTAGCCTTGTCTCAAAAAACAATTGAGAGAGGGAGAACCTGGAGCCTAGTAGCTCACATCTGTGATACCAGTGCTCCAGACCGCAGGTGTACACCACCACACCTGGTTTTAGTTTCAAATCTTGATTCTGACACTTGCTAGCCAGGTCCTTGGGCAAGTACCTGAATTTCTCTGTGCCTCAGTTTCTTTTTCTATGAAATGGGGATGAACATGATAGTACCCGCCTAACAGGGCATGATGATTACATGAATCAGAATAAATGCCATAGAATGATACTGTATTTTTCACTCAAAAAAGTGTCAAAGCTGTCTTTCTTAGTTTCATTTATATCTTTATAGATTTCTTGCAAAAAGTCTGATTTTGCTGTTTCTCTGGTACTTCTCAAGCATATCTTGGAATCAAAAATGAGCATGTGAAAGACAATTAATAGAAAACAGGGTGATCAGCCGGGTACAATGGTGCTCGCCTGTTATCCCAGTGCTTGGGAGGCTGAGGCAGGAGGATCACTGCGAGTTTGAGACCAGCCTGGGCTACAAAGTGAGGTCAAGGCCAGCCTGAAATGCACAGCAAAACCCTGTCTCAAAAAGACAAAGAGAAAGCAAGCAAGCAAGCAGGGAGCTCAATCTTTCACAAATGGTGAGAGGACCAAGGGATAGAGGGATGGAGGAGGAAAAGGAAGAGAAGGAGGAGGTAGAAAGAACGGAGATGTGGGATACACATGTACCAGCTCCCATGAGGAAAGTGATCACTGTGTACTGAAAACATGACTAATAAAAATAAAAACTAGAACAAACGATGGCAATCTTTATTTTGCTGAATAAGACATGACTATAATTAAATGTAATTTGGAATTGTTTTTCCTGGAAAAAAAAATGAGCATGTTTGATGACAGTCATGTATATCCCAGATTACTCTCAGAAATCCCTTTGGAAGTGGCCACATCGGTCCCTGCAGGCCATCTCTCAATACAGTGAGTCCTATCCAGCCAGATTATCCCATACAATCCCTTAGTTAAGGACCAGAAAAACAGTTTTTTTTATATGTCAGGGTCAAATTGTATAAGAAATGCTAATTTTAAACACTTTAAAATATTTATAAACAATGGACTCCTCCTGCTCCAAGAAGCAAAGAGCCACAGGGAGAAAAGGAGACCAGGGAAGGATCTGTGTCCCCAGTTCACACCTCAACCCACCCTGGGCATGCACACATCCTCCTGACCGTGAGGGCGACTTCCTGACTTACTGCGTGGTTCTCTTCTTTGCTTCACAAATATTCATGAGTGAATCCAGATGTACTTAAGGCTTATAGGAGGTTATTTCTCTGTATTTAATTTTCATTAATACTAAGAGAGTCTAGAGATGGGACCTATGAGGACCAAGTCTAGCACCTGAGATTCTCAACCCCCCTTTACCTGGTGTGACTGTTAATCCAGATACATCAACTTGATTGGATTAAGAAGGGCCTAGCTGATTGCCGAACTTCTGGGTGTGTCTGGGTGGGTCATGGAGGTGTGACTTTGGGGGTTATATGGGATGCCTGGCCCTGTTCCTCTCCAGTGCTGCCCCCACAATCCATACTCCATAAACTGACCAGCTGCACTCTGCCAGGCCTTCCCTCATGCTGCTTTCGCCTTGCAGCAGCCAGTCTTGGACACAACCCCCTGAAACCGTGAGCCAAATTATATCCATCTTCCTTTAAACTGTGGTGTGGGGCCTCATGTCCCGTGACGGGAAAGCTGACCAGCACACTGGGAAGCCTTCCTTGGGCCAGTCAGTTTATAGGGAGGTGACTCTATGCTGGTGACTCTGTGCTGGCCACTTTCTCTGCTACAGCGTCAGTCTCTTCCTATGAAAAAGAGGATCTTGGCTGGGCATGGTGGTGTAGGCCTATAGCCCCAGCACTTGGAGAGCTGAGGCAGGAGGACTGGTGCAAGTTCAAAGTTAGCCAAGGCTACATAGTGAGTTCAAGGCCAGCCTGTACTGCATAGTGAGACCCTGTCTCAAACAAAACAAAACAAAACCGAAGATCTCAAAATCTCACCACCCACAGCTGTGAGAGATCAAATCTTTGGGTTGAGTTAAAAAGTACATTCATGCATTATTTGCTTATGCAACAAATTTAGCAGGTTATCAAAGTCTAGTAAGGATGACTGACCCCAAGAAACACCTCGCTATGTGAGGATGAGGCCGCAGAAATAACAATGACACCCTGGTGTGGGAAATGTGACCATGATTATGTTAGAGTACCTGGCAATAATTGTCGTCCCAAATAAAAACATCTGTTTTGTTTTGACAGTTACTTCATGCATGTCTCAGCAGCTTCTGTTTCGTAGTTCAAAAGAGAAACACAATTTAAGGTGTGTGTATATATATATACCAAGTATCCACAGCCTTCCTAGCCCTGCTTTGGGAGGATTGGCCAATACAGTCAGTCCTGTGTGAATCAGCGAAATAATTTTTGAATAACTGCTCATGATCAAATTAGATGGATTTGTTTCCCACTAGTAAAGAGTAGCCAACAGTGACTGAGTGCACACTGTGCGTATTTTCTGTTGGAAGGCAGTACAACTTGACGTTAGACAGGCTGCACTATTTCCTAGCTGTGTAATCTAGGACAAGCTCTGTAACCTCTGTGAGACTCAGAGTACCTCTGGGAAAGGGAGCAGCGACAGTGTTTACCTCACAGTGCCCAGGCGAGGGCTCTGGGATAGCTAAGTGCTGTGAAGAGTGTCCGGTGATGCTGACAACTACCACTAGGTGTAAGAAGCTTGGAGGGGTAGATTTTGTGCTGGCCACACCCTTCTAAGGGCTCTTCAGGAGAGCCATCTGTATGGCATGTACCTATAATCCCAACTACTCAGGGGGCTGGGGAAGGAGGATCTCAAGTTTGAGACCAGCCCAGACAACTTTCGAAGACATTGGCTCAAAACAAAAAACAAAGAGAAATTGAAGGAAGAAGTTAGCAAGTAAAGCAAAAATAGATGGGATCAAATTACCCTTGAAAATTCCCTGCCCCTCAAGTAGGATGTATGTGGTATTTTATAAAGCGCTCTCAAGTTCAAAGAGCACTGAGTCAGACCCAGGAAGGGGGATCAAAGGAACGTTTATGCGAAGCTGCCTGGGCATTCAAGCATTTTATCTCCAAAGTAGCAGATTTGCAACGAGGAGCAACTTTGTCTAGCCCCGCCCTTGAACATTTGGCAGTACTGAGATACATTGTGTCATAACTAGAGTGAGCTATACTACAGCATCTGATGAGTAGAGTTTCGGGTGCTGTTAAGCATAGCACAAGGTACCCCACAGGACTCAACAAGAAAAAATTACCCAGCCTCAAACGCCAGTCGGGCCGAGAGTGAGACAACCTGCTTATGGCCACTCTCAAACCCAACTATCAAACTCTGGAATGAGAGACGGTACTGGGATGTCTCTAATTGTCACAGGGTTTAATTAAAAGTGAGATGTAACAGCCCTTAGCACAGAGGCTGGTACATAGTAGGTGTTTAATAAGTATTTGCAGGTGTGACTTAAATCTTGCCAGGTGGGGCTCACCACATATACTTTGTTTTTGAAATGCGGTGCAAAAGATCAGAGACACCTGTTTCCTGTCTTTCCAAGCTGGTGCTTCCCGTCGCCCCATGTGTCAGCGATCCATCTCCAGCGGTATCTTAAGGGAGTGTGAGGCTCTGAGGCCAGCACCAAACTCAGATACCTCCCTCTCTCTTTCTTGCTAGCTTTTTCTTGTCTTCATCTTCCAGATGTGATTCTGCTGTGTCACTTGTACTCAAACTTTCTCATTTGAGTTTAAAATTAATGACACCTCAATTCTTATGTGGAACACCTTCCCTTGCAGCCCGATGATTTTTTAAGAGAGGGATTCCCAAGAACATGAATGCCGTTTGCCCTCTAACAGGCTGGATCTGAAACAGGACTTGTAAGACCAAGGCAGAGGAGTGGGGAGTGGTTGGCACTTACAACCCAGGAACCTTTCAGGTACCACAAAGTCAAGAAAATTATTGTTCAGTGAAAGAAGAATTTCTATTTCCTCTAACCCCTAATGGATCACATAACTCTAGTGTCACTCCTGGTCCAACTGAAATAGTTGATCCAGAAATTTCTTCAGTCATTTGAATCTTCTTCAAGTGTGAATGCATCACTTTGATCACGCTTCTCTTGATTTTTGCAATAAACTAAAATTGAATGTTAAGAGTCTACCTGTGAATTTTTTTCTACTCTAAGATGTTTCTTTCTTCATGAGGTTGGCCACTTCGTTTTCTTCTCCGTCATTTACTTACTCATTAGTCTGAAGATCCGAAACATGTCTTAATGCATTTTAAAATTTTCATTTATTTATATATTGTGGACAGCAAGGAGATTAAATAATGATGACTATTTGGACTTAACAAGTCTTAGCCAGGTGTGGTGGTGTACACCTGTAATCCCAGCAATCTGGGAGGCTGAGGCAAGAGGGGCAGAAGTTTGAGTCTAGCTTGGGCAATTTAGTGAGATAGTGTTGCAAATTACAAAGAAAAAAGAGGAAAAAGCCTGGGATATATCTCAGTGCAAAGGTCCTGAGTTCAATCCCCTGTCCTGGAAAAAAAAAAAGTCTTATAAAAAGATCCTTTCATCATCCCCCCAAGAGGGGGCTGTGCTATTTGCGCCATATTTGGTATCACAGCAACAGAGTCAAATGTAGGGTCACTTGGTGGAGGGATGACCTAGCCATACTGACCCTGAGAGGGAGCCACAGATACAACGGCCTATTCAGATGCTCTGGGAGAAGGAAGGGCGCTTTCCCCTAATGGTGTGTTTTGGTTCACATCTGCTATGGGAGGCTGCTTGAACTGAAACCCTGACGTATCTGAGTGAGACGGAGTGAGATGGGCTATGTGCAGATGTGCAGGAGCTTTGCTTCTGCAAAGGACACCTTCGCTAAAGAATAAGACTATAGCAAGATCCAACAATGGCCAATCCACAGCGCATCCACCTCTCTCCACCTTGCTGCTCAGGGCAGACCTGACCAATTCATTGTAGCACACTTCCCTTCCTGTATACAGAGCCCGGGCTTAGATTCACAGTGTCTACTGAAAGTTGTGCATACAGCCACTACGAATAGATTGC
Source organism: Dinomys branickii (assembly GCA_004027595.1). Classification (NCBI taxonomy): domain Eukaryota; kingdom Metazoa; phylum Chordata; class Mammalia; order Rodentia; family Dinomyidae; genus Dinomys; species Dinomys branickii. The sequence goes on along the minus strand of PVLD010003357.1, from coordinate 104,253 downwards.
ACAGAAGGCATGCAAAATCAGAATGATTTCCTACCTCTACTAGGCAAAAGAGAATACACTGAGAGGCACTGGAAGATCGTCATCTCCAGATCCTTTTCCAGAAGCTGCTTCAGTGCACCAAATGCTAGTCAATTACCAGAGCAATTGAGAATTCAAACTCCCCATTTGCCCAAAGTTTTGGAAGAGAAGAGGGAGAAGTCAGCTTTGCCTTGTACATAGCAGTTTGGTTTGAAAACTTGTCTCTGAGTTGCTGAGTGTGTGGAAACAGGCAAATGGAGTGAATCACATTCTTTTACAAATAGAACCCAAGACTACAGTTTTTAAGCAATGTGAAGATTTTTTTTTAATTGGTAATTTTCCTCTGGAGACCATGGGAGAGATCTCCTGGCTTACATTGCTTTCTGCTGCTATAACAAAATATCAGAGGCTGGGTAAACTCACTCAGTGGGCAAAGCTGCTCCTGCCATAACCAAGTCATTCCCAAGATAACAGCATTAATCCATAACTCAGGGTGAAGTCATCATGACCTATTCAACTTTAAATGTTCCATCTTCTAGTGCTGTCATCATGGCAATTAAATTGCATCTCAAGTTTTGGAGGACACATTGAAACCATTACAGCTTCCCCCCAAGTACTGTTTTCTTCCTTGAATTCCCAGTGCTATTAATTATGGGTTTTTTTTTTTCCCAAAGAAGTCACTGATAACACTTTCTCTGTGAGATGGAGCTTAAACGATCTAGAACCAAAATTAATTCTACCATCTTATAATTTTTGCAGTAAGATGGGGGAAAATAGTATGATTTTCAAATACTTTCTACATTTGAGACTAAAAACAGCAGGGTTTTTTTTTTTTTCTCTCTCTAAGCAAATGCAACTCTCTGGATACTTACTGTAAGATGATTTTAGTCATTGGAGACATTTTCTTTAAAAAAGATCTCAAGTGAGAATCTTTCTTCACATTTTTTTTCCTTCCAAAGTGCTATTTACTCTGGAAAAATGCTGCATTTAGAAAAATTGTGCTTTGGATGACAACTAGCCCACTAGTTTTGCTGTTTTTTGAGGGGGAGTCGGGTGGATGAGGTTGAGGGCTGTATGAAGGGAATTCTACTTGCCCACCAGCCAAATAGGATTTTGGAGTTCATTTTCATTCATTCACTCTCTCAGTCATTCATTTATTCAATCAGTCTCTAAACACATAATGAGGATCAGCTATACCCTGAGAACTGTGCTCGTCAGTGAGATTCTAGTCACGAGCAAAACATTCCCTAGAGCCTTCCAATCCTCAATCCACTACCGCAGGAGAATGAGACCCTAACGTGGTAAAGCCGTATGTCTCAACAGGGGGCGCTGTTTTGCCCCAAGGAACTTGGACAATGTCTGGAGACATTTTGGGTTGTCACAACTAAGGTATGGACACCCCTGGGGTCCCTGATACAAAGAGACCGGAGCTGCTGCTAAATATCCACAGGACAGTCACCCACCCAGAAGAATTCTCCAGCCCAGACTTCCCCACGGGAGAAGTTGAGAACCTGCCCAAGGCATCCAAGGTATGTAATGAATTAATATGCAGCTAAGTTCCAGTTATGCACTGTCCTTAGGGGAACTGAGAAAATAGCAGCTCAACTCCCTGCTGGACTTTATTTTTGCCCGGAAGAGTGATTGAGAAAGGCCAGGGCTGTTGCTACTCAGAGCGTGGTCCATAAACCCGCAGCCTCAGCCTCACACAGGGCTGGTTAGAAATGCAGAGTCTCAGCCCCTGCCCGGGCCCTGCTGTCTCCAAACTTGCATTTTAACACAAACCCCCTGAGATTCATGCACACATGTACGGTGTCGGAAGCACTAGTCTCATCTGACATAAACAGGAGTTTGAAGTGACAATTTCAGTACATGCTACAGTGGAAGCCAGTCTCTGAAAAATCAGCCTAAAGCTGGCTGTGGTAGTTCACACCTATAATCCCAGCACTCTCAGACACTGAGGCAAGAGGATCACAAGTTCAAGGCCAGCCTGAGCAACTTAGTGCGACTCCTGTCTCAGAATTTTAAAATTTTTATAAAAAGGGCTGGAGATGTAGTTCAGTGCCAAGGCCCCAGCTTGAATACTCAGTACCACAAAAAAAGAAAACTCAGAAAAGAAAATTGAGCACTGGATGAAGAGCTCAAAGTAGCTGGGACAGAGAAGTTCCAGGCAGAGGCAATAGTATGAGTGGAAGCTCAGAGGCAGGAGGAAACTTGGTCCACAGGAGGATCTGGAAGATGAGTTCGATCCAGAGCACAGTGAGTGCAGACGAATCAGAGCTGAGAACCATAGGGCCAGAATCACACATGAGACTTTATTCCAGCAGCAGATGGGAATGCCTGGTCTGGGTTTGATCCCTAAGCCTCTGTCTGGTGTGGCCCAGGTAGGGATGCCATCTGTCGCTACAGGACAGGGTGAGGCTGCTTCCTGAGCCCTTCAACGTCATGTTCAAAGCAGCTGAGCAAACTGGCCCAACCAGGCTTGGAATCCTGTGAACGGGATAATTGTCCCAGGTGACCCAAGAGGACAACAATGCTGAAGGGGACAAACAGCTCTCCTACCCCTTTGACTTAAGGCTCCACTGTCATTATGTCAATACATTTTTGTACAAATTTTGTAGCTTATGACGCATCCTGGCAGCCTTGAGCTGCAATTTCAATGAGCCAGAATGTAGTACTATAAACCTAAAACTGGATATCCCTTAAAGCTGTTAGGATCTGGCAGGAGACCTGCTCCCAATTACAAGCACAGTTTCCAACTTCACTGTTCCCGTCCTCAAAGCAAGCACCGAAAACAAAATCCATTTTTAATGAGGGACGTCCAAACACTTTGCATTCTATTAATGTCCCCTTTGGGCGTGCAGGCCCCGGTGTACCTGACAAGCGAGAAATGACCTCCGCTAACTGATTAGACTGGGGCAAAGGGTCTCCTGTGGGGGTTGTCACCAGCACAAGAAAGGCAGCTGGGTGAATGGGAATTAAGACATTTTACTCTCACCCCTCTTGATTCCTATCAGCACGTGCTCGGACGGCCCAGCGGGCAGAGCGGGATTTGCTCGTATCGACAGTGCACGCCTGGCTGCCAGCTCCTCGTCCCTGGCTTATTACTCATCCCACAAACCATCCATTATCCACTCGGCAACTGGCAAATGCGAACTTGGCCCACGTCAAAGGCAGAATGATGAGATCCAAGTCAGAAGAAGTGGGAGAAAGAGAGAAAGCACAAAGAGGGGCCAGACGGTTTTCCAACCTGTAAGAACATGTTGTGTTTACCAGGCCCCGACACAAAAGCCAAACTCAGGGCTCCTTGTTTGTCTTCTGCTCAGGGCCTGGGTTATGTTTGGTGCGATTGGGACAGCGCAGCCCCTCACTTCCATCTTGATGATTGGCATACTGTTTAGGGACGAGGAGGGATGATCTTAGGCTCTGGAGGAAGCTGGCAAGAAAGTTGAATTCTATAAAAAGAAACGCGCGGTCAGGATACGGTTTCCTATTCTGAGTCAAGGCGAAGTAGAGAGTCAGAAATTCCAACCCAGAGGGTCAGGACAGGCTCCAGGACCTCTTGAATCACATGTGAAGCCTGTTCCCCAAACTCTTCCTCCCTCCTCCCTGTTCTTACAACTGGCCAACTGGGATTACACAACTCACACTAATTTTATTCCACACGTGGCTGTTTCTCATTAGAAGCCAGAACCTTATTTTTTCCTACCATCCCCTTCTGATTCAGGTGAGTAAATTCCACCTCTAAACAGGCAGATTCTGTTCATACTCTTGGCTGGACTCAAGAAATCTATGTGGATTCTGCTTTTCGTGAAAGCGTCAATCTTTCCGTTTTTTTAACCCCATAAACTTCTGTTCTCTGCTGGATGCTTTCCCCTGAAGACCCGGTGAAAAAGTGAACCTTTCTAGTCAATTGGTATGATATTTTTAGTTGCCCAGTACTCAACAACTGTTTCTAGAGGGCTTTGTTTCCTTCCCCACTGGACTGGCACATTTTTTAAAACTGAATTCACCAGATGTTTTGGCAGTGCGTAAAACCTGGCTTTCCTGTCTGCCAAGGGGATGAAATTGGATCCAATCTCAGCACGTTGCCTCAGCTCCACCGACCAAGTCCGCAGTGATTCTGGAGACATGTAAAGATGGAGTTCAGTTTTTCTTTAGGGGTTGGGAGTATCAGATCCAGGCAGTGGTGTTTAAGGCCTGGGATGTTTCCGGGCCAACCCTACATTCACGAGCAGGAGAGTGTTTTCCTGATGATAATTGTCCTTCCCTTTTATTTTCCTGGCTGCGTATCAGAAACTGCAAACCTGTGTCCCAGACCCTCTCCCGGTAGGATGAAGTGCAGGAACGGCAGACACGTGACTCTGCCGCATCTGGAGAGAAACTGCCAAGCAGCTTAAAACCCAGGCCCCTCTGAGCCTCAGGAGAAGCAGGCCTCTTCCACCTCTCCACCACTCCTCTGCCTCAAGCCCCGTTTTGCTTAGAACAAGCCCGAGCACACATGCCACCTTGCCAGGCCTTGCCAGAGTCTCCCAATGGCACAGAACGCACATTACACAGATGGAATGCAACATACATGTAAAGAAATAAGAGCACTGCCAGGAAAGTTGGCAGCAGCTCCGGAATGCTTTAAACAGTGTGCATGTGGGTAGAGAGTGAGCCCAGAGTCGAGGAGGCTGCCTCCCTCCCAAGAGCTGTTTCTTTTACAGCCATGACCTGTTTTGCCAGTCAAAATAAATACGGTGTTAAATGCCCCCTTTTATTGGCTCCTGATACCTTGGCGATGCAATTTGAAATATGACCTGCTCTTCTTAGGAAAATGTCATTTTAACTGAGTGGAGAGGATGTGCCCCTTCTAGCCAGTAAGTAGGAGGGTCATGGATGGTGGCGTCCCTTGAACACAGACCTACACGGAAAGGGGGAGAAGGAAGAGCCTTGGAGTCAGTGTGGTTTCTTTCGAAGTCACTGCGCCGAGAAGGCTGGAGAAATGCTCTGGGAGTTTTCTGTTCACTTTGGCCTCCCAAAGAGCATGAAAGCAGCTACCCAGCCGGGCTGGTGATTTCACAAGGCGCCAGGCCTTTCTGGCCAACCAGGTGTGGCCACAGGTGGAACCCACGCATGCCACTGTGCTTCTGTTGTCTCCTGTGGCCACAGGACACTCCACAGTCACAGCAGCAGCTTGCCACAGGCATGCGAAGCTACATGGATTTGCCCAAAGGGTTTGCCATCACCCAGCCAACCATGAGTAATCACTGCATACCAGGAGCATCCAACGTTTTCTGAGCCGTCCCATTATTTGCTGTATCCCTTTGCTTTCCATATGCAGAAACTGAGGCTCGAAGAGGTGAAGACACTTGTTCAAGAGCTCACAGCTATTGGAGGAGAAGCCAGAACTTGGACTCGAGTCTGTTCCCCAGGATCCAGCAGTAAGGGCTCCATGCTGGCTTCTAGCAAAATAGCTCCAGGTAAGAACTGTGCAGAATCCTTTTCAGCCTCAGGACTGCCCAGGGTAGACAAGGGACTGCATTCCCCATGGAAGGTGCCACAGGGTGTGTGACTTTCCCAGTGCCGTTGTGAACAAATGATCACCGGCTAGATGGCTTAAAACAACAGATATGGTGACGGGAGATGTAGTTCAGTGATAGAGCATTTGTTTGTTATCGGTGGAGCCCTGGCTCAGTCCTCAGGTCTGAAATCATGGCATGGGAAGCGAGGACCTTCCTCTGCCTCTTCCAGCTTCTGGTTCCTGAACTTATGGCTCCATGCTTCTCGTCTCCACCTTTGTCTTCAAATAGCCTCCCATGCACATCCTCTACCCTTCTTTTCTCTTAGAGGGTGTTTGTCATTGGCTTGAGAGCCTATCTAATTCAAGGTGATCACATCTCAAGATACTTAACACCTGCAAAGATGCTTTCTCCAAATAAGGCCACATGTCCAGATTCCAGGGATTTGACCCTAGACTGTTCGGGGAAGAGGGTGTCCACTTTCTAGCGGATCACACAGGAAGATGTGAATGACTCATGAGGAACTTTATCCAAGAAAGACTTTTCCAGTTTTGCAGATTTGCACAGTTGATTATATCATCTTCTTAGTATTTTCATCCTCCTATTTCCTCTTTTGAAAACAATGAGTTTGCTGGGCGTGGTGGCACACACCTGTAATCCCAGCACTCAGGAGGCTGAGGCAGGAGGAGCACCGTGAGTTTGAAGCCAGCCTGGGCTATACACTGTGTTCAGATCCAACCTGAATACATAGCAAGACCCTGTCTCAAAATATACAAACAAACAAACAGACACAATGAGTTTAATAACATTGAATATTTAATGAATTCTCATCAAGTTCTGCCAATGTGGTCCTCATGGATACCTTATAACCCAGACACTATTGTTTCTTTGCTGGACAGGTGAGGAGAAGGAAACTCCAAGTAGTTAAGAGCCTTTTCCAAGATTTCACGGCCTGGAGCTGGCAAAGGTGGATTGGAACATCATCTGTCCGGGGTCAGAGTTCTTGTGCAGCAGACAAAATTGCATTTGCTTAGGATCTTAGGACTTTGTTGGGACATGTGGTTTGGAAGAAGGGGGAGGTGGGGGTGATGGGACACTTTATGCTGTGTTCAGCCAAAAAATTATTCTTGGGCAGAACATCCAGGAAGGTGGAAGTCTAGCATTTTGATTGTGAAGGCAACTGGTGATGTGGTTTCTATGATGAGGCGGAGAATCACTTCCCCATCTCATGGCTGTAGCTGGTGTCTTCCTGGAGAGAAACCGGAAGTTGGAGGCAAATGAGATTTTCATTTCCGTTGTCTTCCAGATTTAGATCCAGTATCACCTGCCACCTGGGTATATTCCCACTGCAGGGAAATTTTCCTCTTAGCTGTATAATCATCTAACCCAGCAGATCATGGAAGGCAGAGCCAGAGCTGTTCATTTAAGAATAGCTGCCAAGGCAAAGTGACTTTATTCCTCATTGTTTGGGGGCCACAGCCACCAAATTCAGGCTCCCTGGTGGACAAGATCCCATTTCTGTCACTGTGGCTGCCGCTGGCAACTGAGTATTTTGCAAGCATTGCTTCCCTTGAGCTTCTCAGCAACCCCGAAAAGCCAGGTCAATAATTACTGAATGGTTGCACAGGCAGGTCAAGTCACACAACCAAATCTGACATTTGACAAGTGCTAGGAAGCCCCCAACTTGCCTGAATCTAAAGTCTGAGATTTTAGTTGCACTAATACTCTCTCTCTCTAAAACCATATGTCAAGAATTCCCAGTATGTAGAAGGAAATATGACTATGGTAAAGAGGAAATGCACCCATCCATCTGCTTGTCCATCCCTCCATCCCTCCATCCATCCATCCATCCATCCATCCATCCATCCACCCATCCATCTATCCATCCATCCTTCCTTCCATCTGAACCCACACATCTGTGTCTGTGCTATATGCTAGAAAACCCTGTAAAGAAATCCCTTCATTCATGTTCTGCACCTGGCTGTGTGTGTGCCTGGTATCCCAGATGACTCTGAGAACACACAGTCAAGGCCCCTGCCTTCAGGAGACAAGAAACACTGCACAGCAGATCAGTTAATCTAGGCCGGTGTGGCAAACACTGTTATAGAGCTGTGGGAGGAGAGAAGAGGTGGCCAGCTAGGCTTCTTGATGAGTGAAAGAGGGACGAAGGTGTCTTGCCGAGAAGAAAGGGCAGGCCCACATTTCAGGCAGGGTTTTGAGGGGCAGGAGGCATGCACCAATTTGATGCACTGGGTAAACTGGCAGACTAGACTGCCTTGGGATCGACAGACACGGAGCTGGTGTTCAGAGCCTGCCAACAGCCCTCTCTCACCTCTTCTCACCTGGAGCTCTGTCCCCCTCCTCTGATGCAGAAACTAGAAGGTTAATCCAGGGCCCAGCAGGGAGCCCCAGCACTCTGCTCCCTCCTCCTTCAGTCTTTCCCAAGGTGCTCCATATTTAGCATGACGGGACAGTAGGGAGCCACTCAGGTGCTGGAGGTGAGGCTAGAAAATGAAGCCCAAGGGCCAGGATATAGCTCAGCCGCACAGTGCCTACCTGGCAAGAGTAAGGTCCTGAGTTTGATTCCTGGTACCCCTCAAAAAAGAAAATGAAGACCACGCTGGGGAAGGACTTTGTGTGACCCATGACAGCACACAGATTTGGAGGATAAAGAGTGGCTTTGGGGATTTTTAAGACACTCTGGTTTTTTTAATTGATGGATAATTATTCACAGCTTAATGCACCCCTCTTAAGGGTATAAACTTGATGGACTTTGACAGATATATAACTAGTCTGACTGCCTACCACCCCTCTGCAGATACAAAGAATTACATGCACTGCACTTCCTGTTTTCCAAGATTGGATTGGGAATTTCTTTTTCTCATTTTTATTTTTTGAGATAGGATCTTGCTATGTAGTTCAGGCTGACCTCAAGCTTTGGTGATCCTGCTGTCTCAGCCTCTCAAGTGCTGGGATTACAAACTACGTCACCACGCCAGACCTTTTGCTCACTTCTTGAGCCCTCAGCCCTGCATGTTGAACACTGCTTCGGCTGTAAAGGTACAGGATCCATGCTAGGGGAAGAGACCATTCCTAGGGAAAAGGCCAAAGGCAGCGAATGATATGCAGGACTTGGGCTAAAGCTTTGCTGTCACCATGTAGAAATGTATTTTTATTTTGTGCTGGCCCTATAAGCCATGCAGCCAGGCCCTGATGGTACAAAGGAAATGAACAGAAGCCATGAAAGACAGGATATGGAGAGTTTCAAAGAGAAGACCCTGTGAGGGCTGGGCATGGCGTGATGTTTCTGTAATTCCAGCATTCTGGGAGGCTGAAGCAGGAGGATCACAAATTCAAGCCAGGCAGAGATAACCTAATAACTTAATAAGATCTTATCTCAAAATAAAAAATACAAAAGTTTGGGTGTATGGCTGGGGACTTAGCTCAGTGGTGCAACACCTGCCTGGCAAACCTGAGGTCCTGAGTTCGATTTCCAGTACCCCCAAAGAAAAAGCATGCTGAAGGGGTATAACTCAGTGCGAAGACCCTAGATTCACTCCCCAGTATTACAAACAAATACATATGTACATATATAAAACTTTTTTTTAAAAAATGAAAAAGGACAGGGACTGTGGGAGGAAAGAAGCAGGCAGGTGTAGCGTGAGGTCACAAAGACCTGTTTCCTCAAGTTTTCTTTCTAGGGACACACATAGGTTGGCGGAGACATTTCACATCTTTACTGTTCCTGTAACTCTACCCACAGCACCAGGAAATGTATATGGGCTCAATTAACTACAACGAGAAACACATTTGACGAGCCAAATATTAGCTTGTGAGAACAGAGCAGACTCCTAAGTATTAAGTACAGATACAAATAGTTAACAGTAAGTTTGTGAGTGTTATTATCTTCTAATTAACTGTAAAAAAGAAAGAAAGAAATCAAATCTTAATCCAGAGCAAGACGAAAACAGAAGGGAAGCAAGACCTCTGTCGGCTTCAGGAATGGAGGTGCTATCACAGGTGGAGTCCGGTGGCTTTTCAGGGGTGCTAAGTTGCATCAGACTCGATTTGCTGATGTCAAAACCCAATGAAGTGTTGCGGCCCCTGTTTCTCCCTGCCGAGGCCCGATGTCCAAAGGGAAGAGTTTGGCAGTGGGTTTACAGGAGTCCTGATTACCAGGGGCAGGAGGAGGGAAGCTGGCATTCCCTTCCAAAAATCCATCTCCCACATCCTGGGGCTGACCTCTTGTCTCTGGAATTCGGAGCGAAGGGAAGGGGAGTTGAAAGGAATCCGGTTGTCTCTGCGCCATTGGTTGTTCTCACTCAAAGGGATTCCAGAGTTGGCAGTTTAATTGAAAACCCCCAAATAAATACCTGGGCTGCAACGAAATTGCCAGTAAATATTTCCAAAGCCAGGGAATCTAGAAAGAAATATTTCCCTGACTGATGATGATTTCCATACATGACAGGAAAGAAGCTTTCACAGTTATGTGAAAAACTTGGCCTGGAGATGGTTATTGGGGTCTGAATCACGTAGATTGGATGCTTCGGTCTTTGGGGTCCCCTGGGCATGGGGTGCAGAAGCCATGTGTCCATCCTGTGACAGCCCTGCTCCCTTTGATCACCTTTATGATCCACCTTTATTATGCCAACCAGAACCCCCATAGCTTTTCTCTTGCTCATTTTTCTTTTAGCTCCAGCTAGGCCCACGGGGGACACACTGACCCACCTTGTTGAGCATCATGGCCGCCATCTCTCCATCCTAACCTCAGTGGTCTGTGCTGAGGGCTATGCGCTTCGCCCTGTTTCATCCTCCTCCCAGGGAACTGTGCTGCCTGTGCCTGCAAGTTGTACTCAGAACCCGGCCATCACTCACCAGCTCCATCCTACCTCACTGGTCCCAGCCCCTATCTTCCTTCACCTGAATTATTGCACTAGGTTCTGAACGGGGCTCCCTGTTGTGTCCTTGTCTGCCTCTGGTCTATTTTCTACACTGCAGACTGAACGATATGTTTGATATAGGAGCCAGCTGAGGACACAAAACTCCGAGGGCTCCCCTGTCTCACCAAAAGCAAAATTCAAAGTCCACACTGTGGTCCACAGGATTAGCTCCTTGTCTTCTGATCCAGGCAGACCAGGCATCTTTCCTTTCCATGAACAGGAAGAACTCCTGCCTCAGGGCCTTTGCACTACCTGTGTTTCTTAGCCCAAGATGTCCATAGGGTTTGTCCCTCTCTTCCTTCAAGTCTGTTTGAACGTCACCTTCCTAGAGGACCTTGTGACTACATCATTTCAATTCAGCCCTCCTATTAAATATTTTCTCATACAACTAATTATCATCTATCTTGTAATCACTGTAATTCTTTTCCTTACTGTTCATCTATCTTCACAAGGACAGGGGTTCTGTTCTTTTTTTAGCACCAAGAATTGTACGTAGTGTACCACAGGGGCACGGCATTGAATGAATGAATAACTCATGATATACGTCCTGTAATTAGTCCTAAATTTTAGTTGAGGAAACTGAGGGACCCAGAAAGCTTGGGTAACTTTTTCAAGGTAAATTAGTTAATCCCAGTTGAGACCTCAATCCAGATCCTGCTGACACAAAGCAACCTGACTACCCCATATATGTTTATAGCAAGCATAAATGAAATCCATGTTACAATAGGCTGGTGATCAGGATACCACCCAGCAAACACCCATTTCAAGACCCAGCTCACTCAAATGATACTTGACTAGTTTAGGACTGGTGCTCACTGTGCCAGGGTTAGTCAGAATTGTCAGATTTCCACAAGTGCAATAGATGGGGAACCTTACATGAGTAATCCCCAAATAATCACTTAATATATTTGGAATAACAGGTCCCCCAGGTGCTCATGTAATAGGAATATTTGGAATATTCTAAAAGAAATGGGATCTTAGCAGAAGACTTAAAAGTATAGTTAAGGAAATTACATAGTAATTATCTTCATCTGTATATTAACCACATAGACTCAGGGGACAAAATAAAGGCGTTCGGGGGATGTTTTCTCTGCTCAGGGCCCGTCCTCTATGGTGGGGAATCTAGCCTTCTGGGGTTTTAAATGCAAATCTTACCAAAATAAACATAAAATCACTACGTGACCTTATAATTTTGCTCCTACATATATACCCCAAGGAACTGAAAATGTGTTCAAATGCAAATATATACAGGAATGTTCATAGAAGCATTATTCATGATATCTAAAAAATAAACACATTCAGTGTTTATCACCCAATGAGAGAATAAACACACTGTAGCACCCCCACACAATGGAACATTATTATCCATAAAAAAGAACAAAGTACTGACCTATGCAACAACAACACGGATGAATCTCGACGATATTATGCTTGGTGAAAGAAGTCTGACAGCAAAGGTCATATGTGACATGATTCTATTTACATCTGTGAATGTTTGTGGCCATCAGGTTGTTTTAGTCACAGGGGGAAAGGTTTATTCTAGCTCACGGTTTGTAGAGGTTCCAGTCCATAGTCAGTGATCTCCAAGGTAGGCCAGTGTGGCAGAAGGTCATGGCAGAGGAGAAACAGTCCAGAGCAGGGCAGGCAGGAAACAGTGGCCTTCTTTCTGCTTTCCCTTTTTTATTCAATAGGCTTGTAGCCTATTGATTGGTGCTGCTCACAGATCCTTCTTCAGCACATCTGTTCTGTCACACTCAGAACTATGCTACACCAACCAGTGGACCAATCCAGTACTACCTACCCATAATCCAGTATCACTTCTCCAAAACCCCCACCTGTGAGTGCATGAGGCTTTGGAGGACTATCTAGGTACAACCCACAACGCAAATCTATAGAGACAGAAGGAAGATTAGTAATTTCCGGGGACCGGGGAAAGAGGATAAGGAATGACTACTTTTCTTCCTCCTCCCTCCTCCTTTTCCTCCTCTTCTTCCTCTTCTTTTTTCTCTCCCCTGCTTCCCCTCCTTCTCTTTGCCTTCCTCTCTTTCTCCTCCATCTTCTTTTTTTTGTTTTTTGAGATAGGCCCTCACCATGTAGCTCAAGCTGGCCTTCAACTCACTGTGTAGCCCAGGCTGGCCTCAGAGGCACAGCAATCCACCTGCCTCGACTTCCCAAGTGGTGGGATTCCAGGCATGTGCCACCACAATGTTCTTACTCCTCCTCCTTCGTCTTCTTCTTCCTTTATGCTTTGTGGGGGGAGAAAACTGAACCCGGGGGCTCTCCACTGAGCTACATCTCTAGCATATTTTTATTTTTTATTTGGCAACAAGGTCTTATAAGTCACTAAATTGCCCAGACTAAGCTGGAATTCACAATCCTCCGGCCTCAGCCTCCCAGAGTGCTGGGATTGTAGGTGTGTACCACCACACCTAGCAGCAGTGGCTATGTCATAGGTACAAGGTTCACACTGGGGTGATGAACATGCTCCAGAAGCAGGTAGTGCAGATGGCTACTTAATATTGTCAAGATATTCAATGGCACTGAATCATACTCCTTAAGATGGTACATTTTATGTTTTATGTATTTCGTGGAAGTTTTTTTCTTTAAGTAAATCTTTAAATCCTGGCCTTGGCACCAGAGTGTTTTGGTTTTGGTTCTGATTTGGTAGCCAGATAGCTACAGATTGAGTCCCTTTGTGACAACTGTTGACTAGGAAGAACTAGTCAAGCCATGTGGCAGACTTGCATCTGTGGTTAGATTGGCTTGTTAGCACCGTGGATTGGCAATCAGGCCTGATCCCTAATATCCTCGAAACAGGATAAGCACTATGCTATTCTGACAAGCTGGAAAGATAATTTCTTTTAGTTTCTCTTTCAGTGCCTAAGCCACATGACCTTATAAAAAAATCGAAGCAACAGGATGACTCGCCCCAGAGTTTAGCCACCACCATCTACAACCTGGTGTACACTCTTTCAGGCCTTTTTCCACCTGTATACAAACATCTACATATCAATGTGCCTCTTACTGTTGAAAGCTTTTTTGTTTTACAGAAATGAACTCCTGCTGCTGTACATATTGGTCTGAAATTTGCTTTTTTTTTCCCACTCAATATCATATCACAACAATCTCTTTGTACAAACACACACAGGCTTATCTCTTTCTTCTTAATGTCTACAGAACATGGCTAGATCCCCATTTATTAACTAACTCCTTCTTGTCAGATAATCATCTTGCTCCAATTTTTCCCCATCACAGACCAGGCAACGAGGGATACCCTGTTCATATATTAGTGCATATTCCAGAGCATTTTTCTGTGGGAGTGATTCCTAGAAATGAAATGGCTGGGTGAAAGTAAAATTCTTTCTGTTCTGTGACTTTTTCCACAGCACCTTGATTCCGGATACAAACATGTATTGTCTCTGGCCTCGGGACAAAAAAAAAAAAAAAAAAGCTAGAACTCAGAGCTGGTGAGCAGGCTTTACTGAGCTCTGTGTTCTCCTTGAATCCTGCAACTGTAGCTATTTTCATTCATTTTATAGGCTCTCTGTCTCCAGATTGACTTCAGCAGAGGGAAAAGAAATCAGGTCCTTCTGTGTCATTCTTCAAACATTCAGAGGAAATTGATTTTCCACATGGGCTATGGCCAAGGGAGGGATGTGCCGCCACAGAAGTCCCCGCGACAGGCTCTTACTATTAGCACTTGCAACAATTAGACTCTACCCAACTCAAGATATTTTATTAGCAAGTGTAATTCCTCATCAGGCTAATATTGCAAATTGCCAAAAGCAGCAGCAATTCTAAAATAGGATTTCCTTCCTAATCCCTTTCAAAGGGACGACCTTGTGGAGCCTGGAAGTGTCTGGAGAAAGAAAGATTTTATTCTCTAAGCAAGGACAAAAGGCAGCTGGTTCCAGAAGGCGGTGGCTGGCCTCACCTCTTCTTTCCTATCTGCTCCCCACCCCCCACAGTGCCGGAGATCGAACCCAGGGCCTCATGCATGTGAGGCAAGTGCTCTACCACTGAGCTACAGCTCTTATCTCTTTACCACAGTCTCTCACGGCATCAGCTGGGAGCCTTTCATTGGCAAAAGACAGAAATGCAGCCTCAGAGTGGCATCAGTAACGACCACACCATCTGTTTCCTAAACCCTGGAGTTGAGAGGTGAAGTGGGTGCAAGGCTGGTTGACAAAGCATCTCAGCAATGACCCTGGAGACCGAGGGTCTTTTTCAGTGTGTTGAACAGTACACATGGGCTCCAGGGCCAGACTGATGCTGGATCTCAAGTTCACCTCCTACTAGCTGTGTGGCTTTGGGCAAATTACTTATCCTCTCTGAGCCTTCATTTTCTCGTCTGTGAAATACAGGATGATAACAGCACCTCAGTTTAAAGGCTTGTGACTAGTTTAGTAACAGTGGGTTAACTTCCTTCATAAAGGGCCAGAGAGAAAAGATTGCAGGCTTTGTGGGCCATGTGTTCTTGGTCCCACTACTTAGCTCTGCTGTTAGAGCAGAAAGCAACAGGGACAACAAGCCAGTGAGTGAACACGGTAGTGCCCCAATAAAACTTTATTTATTGACACCAAGAGTTGATTCTCATATAATTTTCACGTCATGAAATGCTGCTATTGTTTTGTTTTTATGCAAGCATTTAAAAATGTGAAAACCACTCCTAATTCATGGGCCCCTGAAAACAAACGAAAACACATACACAGACCATCTGTGACTGATGCCAGCACAATTTCTCATTTTTTGTTTGTTTTGGTTTTGGTACCAGGAATTGAACTCATGACCTTGCGCTTGCCAGGCAGGCACTGTGCCACTGAGCTATATCCCTGGCCCTTAAGCTATGACATTTTGGTAGGTTAGGTGTGGTAAACCCATTCTTGACTTATGGATATTTTTATTTAAGGATGGAAATTGAAGGAACATCTGTATGTTGAGGAACATCTGCAATACATTTAGCACAGTACCGGGAACACTCTACATGCTCAGTAAATGCTTGATGCTGTCATTGTTGTTCTTACCATACCACCATCCTCTCTCTTCTCTTCTCTTCTCTTCTCTTCTCTTCTCATTGGCTTCATCTCTGGTCTCGTAGCAAGATGACTATAGCACTTCCAAGAATGGCACCCAGGGGGAGCAGAAAAAACAACCCTTCCAGGGAAACTTTGTTAGCAACTAGGAGATCTTTCACCATGTAACTTACACAGCCCAGGCATCTCAGTGGCCAGAATGGGTCACATACACTCTGCTGAACCAATGACCAGCAAGGGGAGGGGTTAGCCTTTGACCAATCAGGTCCACCTCTGGTGCTGAGTGGGAAGTCAGCTTACCTTGAGTCATATTCTCAATGAGGACTGAGTGTACACCTGTCTCAAACAGAATCTGTGACGATAGGATGAGGTAAGGCACGGCTTCTGGATAAGCCACCGGCAAAGCCAACTGCACCCACTCTCTTTTTTTTTTTTTTTTTGCACCCACTCTCTCAATCTCATGAATTTATCCCAAGCAGGGAATCTGCCAGTCCAGTCCATCCTGTAATAAGAGCAAGTCTTTTGAAGATTCAGTGAGAGAACATTGGCTCTGTTGACCTTTTATATCTTTTAAACAACCACTGCAACGCTGCTGGATGATAAGAATTCCAAACAACTTTATGGTGCTTCTAGTTGACTACACACCCTCCCTGCCAGATCCTTCACTTGACTTTCATGGTTCTCTGAGACCAGGATGATCATTCACATTCTGTATGAAAAATAAGGAGGGCTTTGGCCAAGGGCACGTAGTTAAGCCTTATTTCTGACCTCCAAATTCTGGGGTACTTTCTATCCTACCTCCTGGCTGCAATGGAAGTAACAGCAGCTGAATTATGGGAAAAGCTGGTAGCCAGGAAGACATAAGGAAACCAAGGATACCGTGCTGAGAGCAAAAGCAGCCTTAAAGCCACTGCTTTGGGTGAAAACATGTAGGTACAATTACAATTTCTCATTGCATATCTGCGGTTTTCCAATATACTCATGTGCTGCGGAAGAGGTTTTGCTCAATGAAGAACCACAGATGTGACAGAATAGGCCATGCTCTGTAGCTATGTGGCAGGCCATGCCATTGAGGTTTGTGTAAGAGCACTCCGTGACATTCACACCATGACAAAAGTCACCGAACAGTCCGTTTCTCAGAACATCGTACAGTGAGGACTGTACAATGAAACTTCAGGGAATAAAATAACAGCAGTAGTTATTCCGACGAAATACAGATGTGCTGAGCATGGTGGTGCCCACCTATAATTCCAGCACTCTGGGGAGGCTGAGGCAGGAGGATCCCAAGTTCAAGCCTAGCCTGGGAAAGTTAGTGACTTCATGAGACTGTCTAATAATAAAACATAAAAAGTGCCTGATGATGTGAAAACAAAACAAAATAACAAAACCAAAACACAACGTGTCTTTTTCTATTTTAAAAGGGAAACATAATTGCCCATGAATCTCTTTAGATGGGCGTGATAGTTGTGTAAGTCCCCTCTGTATCTGAGTCCTATTTTTACCTTACTGACTTAGAAGGTGAGAAAAGGGAATCCTCAAAAGAGAAAATTTGGCTGATGAAACTGTGTGTACCCAAGTGAAGGACTATTATACAACCATGAGCTTTGGTGCTTATGAAGAATTTTTAATGCCAGGAGAATACTCTCAGGTACAACATTAAGGTATAGAAGTAGGAGAGAGAATTATACACGAAGACCATCCCAGCAGTGTTCTAAAGACAGTGGAAAACAAGACTGGCAGTAAAGAAACCAAAATGTGAAGCCAGGTGTAATCTTGGCACTCGGGAGGCCGAGGCAAGAGGGCCATGTCGAATTCAAGGCAGCCTGGGCTACATAGTGAGTTCCAGGCAGGGCTAAACTAGATAGTGAGAACCAGGGAGGAAGGAAGGAGGAAGGGAAGGAGGGAGGGAGGGAGAGCAAATCCAGGGGGAGATCCAGGAGTGCTGTAGGCTAGCATTTCTGATTATATAGACAAACTCTGGCAATAAAGGACCAAATGAAGCAAACCAGGGCTGTTTGCAAAATGAAAGGGCGAAAACAGCACCTTGCAGGCTGTGCAGCCCCCACATAGCTGGCTGATGTGAGCTCATGGACCGAATCCTTGGGTCTCCTAGTAGGAAACTCACAAGCTGTGTGACTTTGAGCAGACTAATCACCCTGGCCTTTGGCCTCTTCATTTGTTATGCAGGATAACAATGCCTACTACACAAGATTGATCAAAGAGATCAACTCGCTCTCTGGTATCTTCCATTCTAGGCAATGGTTGAGTGGGGAGTTCAGCTGCTTAATGAAGCAATGGCAAGTGCAAATGCCCTGGGGCAGACAAATGCTTGGCGCAGACAGGGCTTCTGTGCCTCGAGCTTGGTGAACAGGGGGAGCAGAGAAGCAGGTGGGGAGGGGCAGGCAGGGACCAGGCCTTGCAGGAGGAGGCAAGGAGCTCTGATTTCATTCTAAGTACAGTGCGAAGCACTCAGGGGTTTCAGCCACAGACTAGCATGATCTGATTTAGAGTTTATGTCTTAAAACGGCCACTCCGGCTGCCGTGCTGAGAATAGACTGTAGGATTGTGTGAGACGATCAATACACAAAAGCACTTAACGCTGGATCTGGCACGAAGTAAGTGTCTTAATAAGTGGTAACTGGTTTTCATTTTTATCCTCATCACCATTATTATTATTAGTGCTACTCCCTTGTCTGCCCCAAGCTGCTTCCCCGATTCTTGGGTGTCGGCTTCATACTGACCAAGCGTTCAGCTGTGCCAGCGAAGTTTTCAGATTTCTCCTCTACACATTTTCACATCGTGCCGGCGGTGACAGGAAAAAGCCAAACACAGACTGATACCTTCAGCGGAAAGGAACAACGGGCAACTGCTGGAATCCAGGACCATTTCATCCTTTGGGGCGAGCGCGGGTTATCACGCAGCTCAAAGACTCCGGGTGTTGATGAAAGGTTTGTCTCCACCAAATTTCTGGCTCAGCACAACCCCTGTTGTGAAATCCAACATATTTGGGCATATTTAAAAATACCTTTCCTCCTGTCAACCCCTCCTTCCTCCAGACTGGGCTCCCCATGACTCTCTGGGAAGCTTCTAGGGGCCCCCTCCTGAGGCCACACTCCACACCAAGGCTGTGCCCTCCTCTCTGTGTCCCCAAGGCCAGAGCCACAGCGTGACACTTAACCACCGTGATGAATGTGAATTGAGTGCGGTAGAGTTTTGCTGGGTAAAGCTGTGGCACTAGTCATGTGCAGCTATTTAAATCTGTATTGAAATGAATGCAAATGAAATACAAGCTGAAATTCAGTTCTTCTGCCACATTAGCCACACTTGAAGTCTGCAGTAGCCACTAGCGGGTGCCAGATATGGACGGTGGCGATCTCTACGGAATGTTCTGCCCCACAGCGCTGCAGGGGCGGGGGCAGGGGCAGGAACCACACCGTCCCTTAGTTCTGCATGAACAGGCTGCATGAGACACAGACTGAGAAGCAGGTAGTTCTCAGTTTGAATCCCAGCTCCTGATCTTATGAGCTGTTTTCACTAGGCCATGCTCGACCTCTCTGTACCTATTTCACCTGGTGAGGTTACAAAGCCTACAGAAATCAACACCTCCGGGGCTGGGGATATAGCTCAATGGAATAGGCGCTTGCCTGACAAATTCAGGGTCCTGAGTTTGATGCCCAATACCACCAAAACAAACAAACAAAAAAATCAATACCTCTGGAGACCTCAGACAGAGCCTAACCCACTGCAAGTGTTAAGTAAAAGTAGGGGCAATTATCACCATGCCCTGTCCTGTAGCCAGCGCACAGTAGGCCCTGTGAAATATTTTCTGATTGTCTGAATCAGTGAATCAGTGAACAAATGAACTTTATTTCTGGCTTTCATGAAAGCAAAATACCTCTTTAGAAACCAAAGATGATTGCTATTCATAATCATAATAGCTTCTACTTATTCAGCACTGCCTGCCTCCCAGGCGCTGGGTGAGCGCGTCACACACATTCCCCCCAAGAGGTGCAGGAGCAGGTACTATTACTAAGCACGCCTTTTGCACAGGGCGCGCAGACTGAGGCTGCGGTGGGAAGCAGTGCCCCCAGCAAGAGCCTGAGTCTGCTGCTGTGCCTCCCAGCCTTGCCGCGAGATGTTCTTGCTTCTCAATCATTGGTGGCCGTGATGGCATCTAGAAGTGACCTCCTGGTTCCCAGATCTCTGTGATTCTCCTCTCATGGAGCGGGGAGGGCTTGGGGACAAACGCAGGCAGGAGCAGTGCCGCCCAGCCCCTGCATGACCCTGGGGGAGGCCATGGCTGGGCCATTGTGTGCACACACCTGCGACAGGAGAGTAGCCTCCTCAGCTTTCTTTCCTGTTCTCAGAAAGACTTGTGACCCTGGTTCCTGGGATTCTTTTCTTTCCCCCTCCATCCCCAGGGTGCCGGGCCCTCTCATGTGCCCGGCCCTCCCCACCTCCCCACACACTCCCCAGAGTGATGGCCGAGCCATAGACAAGGCCGCCTTTCTTCAAAGTGGCTCGCCTTCATCTCATAAATTCTCCGGCCCGGCTTGATTGGCTACAAGGAAAGTGAGCCGGGCCCCCGCTCCACTCCCCACATACAAAGTGAGTTGTGTGCTGTCTGCCCACGTGAGGTCAAGCACAGGGGACGGAGCCTTTCAGAAATCCCAAAGGACAAAATGCCAACGAGCTGGTCACAGGATCAAAATTATCTACGGCAAGACAAAGGAAAGCAGATAGCTGAAAAACCAAGACAATGAAGAGGCCATGTGAAGGAGCTCACCGGTCGCTCCTAATTGGATAAGCTTGAAGGACATGTAACCCTTTCCCCTAACCTTGCTGCTTCCGGCCAAACAGTCTGAGGACTGGGGCAGTGCCCACAGCCTGGGGGAAGTGTCCTCAATCCCACCCAATCCTGGTGGTTCCCTGCGCCCTTTTCAAGAGCTTGCACTTCCCCTGGAGCATTATTCCAATGTTTCCAATTTTTAGGCACTAAAATTAGTCCAACTGTGCCTTCTAATTCTGTAGACACAACCCAGCTTGTGCAAATGTCCCTCTCTTCCATTTCTGGGTGCATTTTTGCATATTTCCGACTGCCAACTTTGTCGAGAGTTCTTGGGGGAAGATAGAAGTTTAAAATCATCTAGCTGCTTACCGTGAAACAAATGCTGCGAGCCCAAAGTTCTGATTTAGAGAGGATGCTGCACATGGCACCTTCGTAGAAAGAAAAACACAGGCAAATGTTCTACAGACATCACTAGTGCACGCAGTGTAAGAATATGAACCATTACAGGGCACCGTGGTGCATGCCTATAATCCCAGTAACTTGGGAGGCTGAGGCAGGAGTATCTTAACTTCAAGGCCAGCCTGGGCAACTTGGCAAGACAGTCTTAAAACAAAAAAGGCTAAAGCTAGAACTCAGCCATAAAGTGCTTGCTTAGCATTTGCAAGAACCTGCATTCAATCTCCACTACCACAGAACAAAACAGAATATGAACCGTCATTTATTGAGCACTGACTATGGGGCTAAGTATCCCCCAATCTTTTCTTTATTTGATAGAATTTTATTTGCTCCCTGCAGCAACCCTTCTCTGTGGTACACAAAAATTTTATCTTTGTTTTAGATGAGGAAACCTATGCTCCCAAAAGACTGAATAACTTGCTCAAAGAGGCAGCTAAAAGTGAACTGAGTATTTGAACCTAGGGCTCACTGACTACAAGAGGTAAATTTTTCACCTCACCGCTTACCATGTGGTAGTCAGTATTATTATTGTTATCAAATGCAATGTAATACCTGCAACAATGCAAAAGGCTCAAAACCCCTAAGTGTAAGTTCAGGCAACAAAACTGGATGCAAACAGAGAGTGCTATTGCATCCCTGTACACCCAGCTAGTTGCTCGGGAGGCTGAGGCAGGAGGATCACCACTTTGAGGTCAGCCTGGGTAGCACAGTGAGACCATGTCTCAAAGGGTAGTGGGCAGGCAGGGAAGGTGGCTCTGGGGCAGAGCAAATGTCTCACATGTATGAGGCCTTAGGTTCAATCCAAAGTGCTCCCCCCAGAATTGCATATAATGTGATACTATTTTAAAAGGATCAGCGATGGAGGGAGGAAAACTACACACGCGGTCTTTGCCAAAAGATTGATTTTGTCCTGGGAGCTTTTGTTTTCCACACCCTTTCTTCGGTGCTTTTCTTTGCTTCCCAAGTGTTCCTTGTGCATAGCTTTTGCCATTAAGAAAAAAGTGTGAGAGCCAGGCACGGTGGTGCATGCCTATAATCCCAGTAAGATTATATCTGGGAGGCTGAGTCAGGAGGATTGAAAGTTCCAGCCTCACCTGAGCAATTTTGTGAAATTTGTCTTAAAACAAAAAAGGGCCAGAGTAAAGGCACTGGGATCAGTCCCCAGCATCACATTACGAAAAGCAAGGAAGGCAGGAGTAGGTGTGTGCTGCGTGTTTTGCCTTATGTATGTGCTGTGTTTATTTGGTGTGTTGTACATTTTGTGTGTATGCGTGTTCACCCGGGCTTTAAAAGAATAGAAAATCTGACAAACTAGGCCTGGAAGCGGAATCTGTTATGTAAATCCTGCCCCGAATTGTAGTTTGGGGAGCTCAAAGTCATCCTAAGCCCTGCTGAATCGAGATTCTCAAGTCATCTGACCCCTAGTCCAAGTGCGCTTCGACCTAAATGTAAATGCAGGCAACAAAACTTACACTTAGGAGGGAGAGCGCCCTTTCCCAATGCCTCGAGGGGGTGCTTCCAGGGGAGAACGGAAGTGGGGACAGGGCAAACCTGGCTCCCCGAGCCAAGGGAGAGGTTTCCTGCCGGGGGGGCCGCCTCCCCCGCGCATGCGCGCAAGCACGGGCTGCGCACATTCGGGCAACCCTGTCTTTCTCCAGAAGCATCCCAGGGGTCAGGGAAGCAGGGACAGAAAACTTAAGCCTGGCCCCCAAGACAAACCCCAATGCCTCTGGCAAGAGGCAGCCTTGCTGATTCCAGGCCTATATTTTTCATTTCTTGTTTTAACAGCCATAAACGCCTTCCGATGCCAAAGCAGAACATGACTTTAATCCAGATAAAATAAAATTCCTAAACCCTGAAAACTATACGGAGATTTACAGGCCAATTTTAAAAAGCGAGAGCCTCAGCCCGTTCCAAGAGTCGCACATTCCACGGAGCCCGTGCTGGGTGCTGCCCCTCGCCAGGCCCTGCCTCTTGGGGATGCACTGATGGGTGGGGTCCCGGGACCTGCCGCTGGGCCCCCCAAATCTCCGCAGTCCCTTGGCAGAGAGGACGCAGGCTTGGATTACTGGGCTCTGGGGTCTCTTGGCTTCCACGAATCCTAATACGTTCCAGCTCCCCTCTCTCTGCCTCCCCCGGCCCCCAGCTGTTGCAGAAAACCACAGTCAACCTCCTCTTGCTCTCGGCAGCGGCCAAGTTTTCTCTAAGTAAACACGGAGTGGAGATCAGGCCCGTTCCATTCCCAGCACGGTGGGGCGGGTCGCAGCTGGCCTGGTACCAAGCCTAAAAGCCCAGGCCGGGCTGATTCTTGGTGACCACGTCTGCATCAGCCTGGTCCCGGCCACGGCTTGGGGTTCCCACCGCTCCCATGTGCATGGCCCCGCACAGGGGTCATCTCTGCCCTCCTTGAACTCTGAGCCTTGAGTGGACTGTGCCAGTGAACTCCGAAGCCCTCTGATTTAGGAGTGGGTTTGCCCAAGAGAGGCACTAGGAGATCAGAGGAAGACAACGCTGGTACATGCATGTCCTGGTCTTCTCCTGCTGCCTTATTCTTCTGGGTGACTGTCCCATGCCTGGGCAAATAATCTCTGTCCTCGACTCTCTTCTAGTTTCCCAGGTTGAGTGTGGCCTCTGTTTCCTGCCAGGCCCCCGACCAGTCCATGCATTTATATATTTCCCAGATTAGAGAAGCCAAGACTGAGCCTCTGGAGAATTAAATCACTTATCAGAGCCTAAGTTTTGAATCAGAGTTGGTCTAAGTTAAGAGTCCAACATCTTAACTGCTTTTTAAAAAACAAAGTTTTATGTGGGGCCTACTGTGTGTTACACAGTGCACAAAGCCTTTGTGCCTTTATTTCATGAGTTCTCACAAATATTTTGTTATAGGTCATATTTGCTATGCCCATTTTCCAGATGAGAACATTGAGGCTCAAAAAGGGACATCCAAGCTGGGCATGGTGGTGTACATCTCTAACCCCAGCACTTGCAAGGCTGAGGCAGGAGGATTGCAGTGAGTCTGAGTCTAGTCTGGGCTACGTAGTGAGTTTAAGGCCACCTGAACTGTAGTAAGATCTCATCTTTAAAAAAAGCAGAAAGGGAAATTCATCTGTCCAAGGCCACATACAAAAAAGGTCACAAGTTGGCATTCTAGGATGCAGAGGCAGGAAGACCACAAATTCAAGCCCAGCCCAGGTAACTTAGGAACTTAGCCAAACCCTGACTCAAAAGTCAAAAAAATTTAAAAATAAAATAAAAAGAAAGAGCTGCAAATGTGCAGAGGGCTTGAGTTTAGTACTGCAAAGAAAAAAATCAACGCTGAGACACAGGCACAGTCTCTTCACTAACTCAGATCAGACGACCTGACTTCTACAGAAGTTGCAGGGATCCCTGGAAGATGGATCATGTTCAGCAGGGCTTCCTAGGGCAGGGCTGGAAGAGCGAATTGGTTTACTAGTCCTGGAGAAGAGCTAGACGCAGGGGATTGTAGGGTGGAGCCGGACCCCAGGCCAAGGTTTTCCCCGGGAGGCTTGGGTTGCTGGGGCCTGCTTAGTGGGCTGGGTGGGGCTTCACAGGAGTCTGTTCATACAGACAGCGTCTATTACTAGCCAGGCACACATCCCTGGGCTGTGTGGTGGTCTGTGTTGGGGCAGAGGGGCCACAAACAGCTCCATGCTGCGATAGGAAACTAGTGTGGCGTGGAGTTGAGCTGTGAGCCAAGTTTCTCCTATTCCCTGCCTCCTTCTTAGCCCTAGAAGCAGCCCCTATGCCCTCTCTCCCTGGAGGCCATTTAGATTTGACTCTGCCTTTTTCTCCATCCAGCTGTTGTCGGATCACTCTGCTGGGCTCCCTTTCTTCTCTGTTCACCTTAAAATATTACTTCCTGCCCATCTATTTATCTACTAATGTCTACTTTATCCCTTTGTCAAGGTATAATTGACCTGCAATAATCTGCATATATTTGAAAGGTACAATTTTATTTTGGAATGTTGGGGAAGGAACACAGTCTTTCACAGTGAGCTACATTCCTTGCCTTTTTATTTCTTATTTTTTATTTTGAGATATAATCTCACTAAGCCACCCAGACTGGGCTGAAACTTGAGATTCTCCTGCCTCAGCCTCCCAGATTGTTGGAGTTACATGCATGCCTACCTCTGATGTGTACAGTCAGACACATTTAACACAGGTATCAAAATAATGAGCGGATTATCACTCTCAAGAGTGTCCTTATGCCCCTTTGTCATCCTTCTCTAGTGTCCCATTTCCTAGAGTCCAGGTGACTACTGTTTTGTTTTCTGTCTTGACTTTTTTTAAGGGTACCAAAGTTTATTTGAAAAAGTAAAAGTGAAGAGTGAGGGAGACACTGGCTCTGCAGAGCAAGCTTGGGCCAAGTAAAGAGAAAGAAGCAAGATAAAAGTGCACCCTGGCAGACACAGGGCGGGCTATCTTAAAGACAGTCACGGTAGCCTCTGTCTAGATTTTATAGAAGTGGAAATATGCAGAAGTCTGACTTCTCTTCCTGAGCATAACTAATCTTAGACTAATCCGTGGTGTGTATTGATAATTTCAGGGCGCGGTAGCGTTCTGTTATACGGATATGCCTTGATTCTCTCTTCTTTCTGTCTCCCTCCATCCCTCCCCTCCCCCCCTCCCCTGTCTCTCTCTTTCCTTTCTTTCACTTATCATTTGCCTATGTATTTCTTTAGAAGTTATGTTAGGCTACTTTCTGTCACTGTAACAAAAATACCTGATAAAATCAGCTGTATTTATTTTTTAAGGTTTTTTTTTTTTTTTTTTTATACCGGGTCTCACTGTTCAGGCTGGCCTTGTGCTCACTTTATAGTCCAGAATGGCCTCGAACTTGCAACAATCCTCCTGCCTTAGGCTCCCAAGTGCTGAGGTTACAGAAAATCAACTTTTAAAAGAGGTTGCTTTTGGCTCACGTTTCAGGGATTTCAGTCCATGGTCAGCCAAAGCCATTACTTTAGCCATGGGGTGAGGCAGAAACATTCTGGCGGAGGGCTGTGGTGTAGGAAAGCTGCCCACCTCATGGCTACCAGGAAGCAGAGGCCATGAGAGAACCAGACATCTTATACTAGTGGGCTTCCTCCTTCTGCTGTTTTCATTCCATCCAGGACCTGCTGTATTGGAAGATGCCTCCCACATTCAGGGCAGGTCTCCCATTTAGTTGGCTGTGGAGCCTGCCAATTACCTGTGGAAACATGCTCACGGGGACACCCAAAATGTGCTCAACTCATTGCCTAGGTGTTTCTCAAGCTGATCACTCTGACGATGAAGATGAACCATCACACGCAAGCCTACTCGTAAAGGTGCTCATCCGCCACAGTGGACCACTTCCGACAACCTGCATCTCTGCCCAGAGGCAAGCAATAAAACATGGTGTCCCCATACAATGGAACACCAAAAGAGTGAGGGGGTTCTGCCCGGTGTCAGATGTAACTGGCCGAATTGTGCCCAAGTTTAACACGGTGCCACGTTCTAAAGAGTTGCCAGTCCTGAACCCACAGAGTACTGGTGTGAAAGTGGTCATCTTCTCTGAAGTCTCTTTGAGAACCACTCCTCCTGGACCTCAGCCAGGGGTACCCGCTCATCCCAGGTGTTCATTTCCTCCTTGATCCGCCCCCACACATCCCCCCTTTTAATCTACTCTGCTCCACCTCAAGGGGCTTCCCTCTTTCCTGAAGCAAATCAACATACTCTCTCTCAGCTTTCTCTGCTTCTTGATGACTCTAAGACAGGATGGACAAAAGGATGGTGAACACTTAATATTAGTTTTATTCCTGTGACACACACACTACCCACACATACAGGGGCCCGGGGGAGATGCCTGTGACACACGGTTGGGTACAAAACCAAGTTACAAAAACCACTCGTCACACTTGTAACAATTGAACTTGATTTAATTTGTTTCCTGTAGTAGATTCTGAGGTCCCCAAGGACAGAGATTGTGATTGTGGTGTTTTTGTTTTTGTTTCTGCAGGAGTAGGGATAGGACCTATGGCCTGGTGTGTGCTAGGCAAGTGCCCTACAGCTGAGCCCCATCCTCTGTAACTACTTTCTTCTCTGTATCTCTAGCTCCTGGTGTATGGCAAGACTTCAAAGGTGCTGTTTTCGTTGCTTAATCAGATATTTATGAAAAGCTTCAGGTCTTTTTTTTTTGCGGTACTGGGGATCGAACTCAGGACCCTGTGCTTGCTAGGCAAGCGCTTATTCCACTGAGCTATATCCCCAGCTTCTAATCAGATATTTATGAATGTGTTAGCAGAGGTTATGGCTGAGCAATGGAATTACAGGTCATTTTTCTTTGCTCATTAATATTCCTCCATATTGTTGGAATTTTTATGAAGAGCTGCTGTCTTTTTTTCTCCCTTGTTTTAGCTTATTAATTTATTTACTTGCCTTTTGGTAACACTTTTATAATCCAGTAAGACAATGAACTTTTTGAATCTTTTACAAATGTGAATGGAAAGGAAGGAATCTGAGGCATTTCTTTCTAGTAGGGAGGAAAGATTTGAAGACTCGTGGCACACATTAAATGTCATGCATTGGATGATGCTGTGGTAGGGAAAACAAACACATCCTGGAAGTTAGCAGGATCTCTGTCTTTGCTGGAAACTCACAGCTGCCCTACTTCCTTTCTTCTTTCCTACCTTCCTTCCTTCCTTCCTTCCTTCCTTTCTCTCTCTTTCTTTCTTTCTTTCTTCCCTCTTTTCTTTTGAGACAGGGTCTTGCTATGTAGTCCAGGCTGGCCTTAAACTCACTAAGTAGCCCAGACCAGCCTTGAACTCATGGCAATCTCCTGCCTCAGCCTCCCAAGTGCTGAGATTCCAGGCATGCACCACCATACCCTGCTTACCCACCCCTTTTCCAGTGTCCTTGCAGCTTGTATCAAGCAGGTTAGACCTAGTTGGTTTGAGCTCCTTCCTAAGCCCCACACTGATTGGATCTAATTTGTTTGAGCTCCTCTCATTAGCGCCCCTCAGACTTGGGACCTGAGGAAGTAGCACCAGTGTAAAATCCTCAGCTGGCTCACTGCAATCATCCTGAGGATGTGCCACTCTCCTTGCATGGCTATCTTACTACTAGGGCTTGTCAGTCTTGATTGGATTGTAAGCTGCAGAAATGAAGAGAGAAGTCACTCACCAATACCTGGATAGTGTATCCAAAGATTCTTTGCTTTGGGTGCTTCTATCTGCCCATATATCCTCCATCTATTCATTCACCCACTTGTTCATCCAGCCACAATCCATCCATCCATCCATCCATCCATCTTGATTTATTATCTACCTTTATACTTATCTATTTGTCACCTACTTCTTTATACCTATTACCTTCCTTTTCCTTTGATCATCTCTTACCTGTCCACTGATGCTAAGGAGTCTAAAAGATGTTGGTATCCTCCTTTAGGCCAGGAGTTATGGCATATACCTGTAATCCCAGCCCTTTGGAGGCTGAGGCAGGAGGATTGCTGTGAATTTGAGGTCAGCCTGGACTACATAGTGAGTTCGAGGCCAGCCTCAATTACATAGAGAGACTCTGTCTCAAAAACAATAACAAAAATTGTCCCTTAGCTAGGAGAAGATGCATACTATTATCTCAGCAAATGTGATCACCCACTAAGAACCCATTGGTTACCAGGCACATACACAAGAAAAAGAAATCAGACAGTACTTAGCACACAGCCTAACACGTACAAGTGGGGAAAAAGAAAACATTATTTGGAGTTCATTCCTTTGTTAGTAGTCATAATTACAGATCTTTGCTACTAAAACCTCATTCATTCATAACAATCGGTAGGAAGGGTAGGTTAAGAGGTCTGTCTGCATCAAAGAGACTACTTAGAATCCTTAAAATGAACCTTTCTTTCTTTTGAGTACAGAGGAAAACTTAACAAAGAAAGGGTTTCTTCGTTGTAGTCTTTCCCTCCTGCCCTCATCAACATTTAAAACTCATCTGGATTTGGCAGGGATTTATTTAGGCAAGGGCGAGGTGCTAAAAGCCTTAAGACAATTTATTCTCTTAAAGACACAAAACATGCCCTGTGCAATCTTCTGACCTGGCTACTCTGGTCAATTTGTCTTAGAAGTAATCCAAAGGTAAACTGGAGCTTAGGCCAGGTTGAATTATAACAAATTCCATTATTAGCACAGTTCAAATTAATGAGATTTTCCTTTACTTCAGTTTCAAGAGGCTAAAAGCCATTTAGTAACTTGATACCTCTTGTGAGTCTTGTTACTCTGAACCGTTTCTTAAAAACACAGTTTGGTCTTTGGTTACCATAGGAAATTGAAAAGGCCCAGTGACTGTTCCGTTTGGGAGCCAAGTTTTATGTCAGGCAATTCATTCCGGCTTTGATGATATTTTAATTTAAAGAATTCCCCACCGATACTTAAAAAAAATTCTGTTTACGTACGGTGAGCACATGAAAGGGACAGTGACCAGCCGGAGCAGCAGAAGACCACGGCCAGTTGCTTGTCTGAGTTCTATGCGAATAAGGAGAAGAAAGAAAACAAAACAAAACTTTCAAACTTTACAATATTTCTCTCTCAGCCACAGATGTGAGAGTTTTCTTCCCTCGTGTTCTTTGCCTGGCAACCTCTTAAATTAAGTTGGATTTGTCCCAAAGACCAAATAACAAAATTAATTCATGAACTCGGGCCTTCCAGAATGCTTGTTCCTTTCATTTTGTTTAGTGACTTTTATAGTCCTTTCCTTCTTCGAAGTAATTTGGATTTGATTGCTATTTCGTGAAATTCTAATGTCAAGACTGTGTCTAATTTCTGTTTTATGAAGAAATCTGGAAACTATACAAAGGAGTGAATCGAGATGCAGAGTCAAATAAAATCTGTAATGTGATAACTCTATCAGCTCTGCCTGGAAAGATACTGTATTTCAATTAGATCCTGAGACATGTTCTTCCATAAACTGACAGCGACTGATTGACAGTACTCATCTTCCTGGAAAACACAATTTACAAGGACAAGGTGGCGAGCAGGGTGCCGAGTGGCGAAGGTACATTGGGTTTCCTGTCTCACTGAAGTACATGGTAGGGACAGGCTGACTTCCACATTAAATTCGAATCGCCGGCACATTAAAAATTCCCACCCCCGAAAAAGAAGGCATTTAAAATTTAAAGTAATAATAATAATATTTAGCATTTAAACAGTACTTTACATCTTCAAAGCACTCCATAAACAGCGGTTCCAATTCTCCAGGCATGCAGTGGTCTTTGATGTGGAGAAGAGCTCCGTGCACAGTGGGGGAGATGAAGCTACATCTACAAGAACTGGGTCCAATTAGCTAATTGTAACACTTTCCTTTCTTCCTCCTGTTCAGTTTCATTTTTTTTCCAACTATCTTTTGTTCTCATTTAGAGCTCTCTTAGGGTCACCTACCAAGGCCTGCTGGCAGGAGCTAGGCTCCTATCCAAACCCATGCGCAAGACCCGCGCTGCAGACACACACACGCGCACGTGCACACGCACGCGCGCACACACACCCGAATAAGAGTGGAATTCAAAAAGGGAAAGTGCCAATGTGTTACAGTTAGATTTATTTTATTCTCAGAGTTTGCCTGTCTAGATTTCCAGTGGAGTGAAATGGCCTTTCATTTGCAAGATGGTAGGAGGCACTGTGCTTTGTAGTGAGGGGGTCCGCTTTCGTTTGGATCTGGGGCCCTTAGCCGTCCAACATCAGCTTTGAAGTTCTCTCCGGAGAACGCACCTGTGCATGAAATGAGGGGCAGCGCTGATCTTGCCGACTGTCAGATTCCCAGCACAGTGGGGCTGAGATCCTCCCAAGCCCACTGATAATGTTCAGTGCAGGCAAGCCTGAGGCAAAGCAGGGACTCTTCCAAAGCAAGAAGCTCCTCTACCTTTCGTGGAAAGATAAGTCAGTATCATCTTTTGCAACAATTTATAAAAGTTGCCATCTTTCATCGGCATTGGTTGGTCTACTGCTATGAACCTGTTTTCATGGAAAACTCAAGAGTTTGCAAACAAATCTTCAAACAGATTGGTGCAGCTGTGACTGTGACTGTGTAGTGAAAAACTGAAAGCATCAAAGTCCCACTGGTCAGGGAGCGGTAGAGAAAACCGGAACACACCCAGACGGCAGAGCCTAGGCATTGTCACCTGCAGGTTAGGGATGTGGGTCTATGTGGCTTTTTGTGGGAGGAGCTTGGTACAGCTCATTCATCCAATGTCCACTTTCTAAATTCATCCATTTATCCAATTTCCTAAGTACCTGCTATGTGCCAGCCACTGTTCTAGGCACAGAGAGTACACTGAGGGCCAGACATGTAGCACAGATCTATATGATCCCAGCACTACCGGAGGCTGAGACAGGAGGAACTCAAGTTCCAGCTCAGCCTGGGCAATTTAGTGACTTAGTGAGATCTTGTTTCAAAATAAATAACAAAAGCACTGGGAATGTAGCTCAACACAAAGGTGCTGGTTTGGATCCCCAGTACTGAAGTGGGGAACAAAAGACATAGTTTCCATATGCTTAATGTTCTAGTGGGAAAGTATTTCACAAACAAATATATTTTATAAGATAATAACACATCTTCAGCTTAAAAAGTAAATAAAACAAAGTGTAAGGAAAAGCTGTTTTGGAGTACATTTGGCAATTTACTATAAATACATACTAAGTGTATTTACTCAGCAATTCCACTCCTGAGTAATTACCCAATAGAAGTCTGAACGTGAATGTTCATAGTAGCTCTATTTGTAATTGTCTCCAACTGGAAACAACCCTAATGTTCTGGGTAAATGGATAAACAAACTGTGGTACATTTATACAATGAAATATTATGTAGCTATAAAAAGGTGTTTATAGACACCTTACCTGTGTGTCTTTTTAAAGAATTCGTAGATTTCTACACTAAGAATGGTGGGTTTTACTCTATGTAAATTATACCTCAATAAAACTAATTAAGCAGCTGGGCATGGTGGTCCACTCTGGCCAGTCCCTGCACTCTCAGATGCTGAGGCAGGAGGCTCACAAGTTCAAGCCCAGCCTGAGTGATTCAGCAACTTAGTAAGACTCGTCTCAGGATAAAAACTTAGAAAAGGATTGGAAAGGTAGCTTGGTATGAGAGCCCTCTATGCATTTCCCAGTAAAACACACACACAGAATAAAAACAAGGTACAAAAGATAAAGTATAACCCCACTTTTGTGAGCAGTAATAGTAGCAGTGTATGTTAGAATATGCTTAGAAAAAAATCTAGATGAATATCAGTGCACCACATTGCTAACAGACAAGGGGAAAGGGCTGTTTTGTTTTCTAAATTATGCATTTCTTTGATGTCTGAATATTTTATAGTGCATGCGTTGCTTTGAAAATAAGAAGGCAAATCAGGTTATTAGATACAATGTAATCCCCAGTGTTTGCCAGGTTGCTATGGACTTTTTAGAAAGACTCAGGGTATGATTTGGCCCTAACTGTGGCTCAGGAAGGCACTTGCCCCTCACGCTGTTGAAAATGTGGTGTGAGTCCCAGAGTGCTCCGTAGAGCACCTTGGAAGTCTCCTGTGGGACCTGGGAGCTGCTGTCCTCTCTCCACTGCTGCTGAGGAGGACTGGCCCTCCAGGTCCCGGAAATGGATTTTTCTGGAGCAGGGTAGAATGAGGCTTGGAGCTGACAGGGCCCTGCACCTCCTGTCAAGGAAAAGAGCTGCCTGTGGCCGGCAGCATTTTAACACTCCTGATGATAGCAGCTCCAGTTCATTGTCAATTGCTCTGTGCCACACCCTGGCCAGGGCTTACACTGTGTATGTTTTATTCCTTTTGTCCCCGCAAGTTTAGTGAACACCCACAAGTTCTAGGCACTGGGGATGATTGCAGAGAACATTCAGCAGTGGGGAAAGAACACCCAATGACCTGTCCCAAAAGGGCTTATATTGTAATGGGCAAAGAAATGCACAAGTGCAAAAAAAAAAATGCGTTTGATTGCAGGTGACTTTAGATGCTAAGAGAAAT
The DNA here is from genome assembly GCA_004027595.1 of Dinomys branickii. NCBI lineage: Eukaryota > Metazoa > Chordata > Mammalia > Rodentia > Dinomyidae > Dinomys > Dinomys branickii. The sequence continues at coordinate 71,518 of PVLD010003357.1, read as the reverse complement.
GACATAGATTAAAGGGTGTGACAAGGAGGAGCATGATGTCTTGAAGCCTGGCCTGACGGTCTTTCTGACGTGGGTACATCTGACACAAGGGAGAGGAACGGATTTGCAGGGAGAAGACCAGGTGTGGAGACCTGTGTGTAAAAAGGACCCAGGGAAGGGCAGCGTGGGAGGCCAAGCAATGGATCTGTGGGTCACAGCAGAAAACCAGTTTCCACAGGGCTCTGCAGGCCACGGTGAAGTGTTGGGATCTTGCTTTGAGTGTTTGGGAGGCATGGCAGAGTTTAGAGCAGGGAAAGGATAGGATCAGCTTAGGTTTGACCCGGATACTTCTGGTGGCTGTGAAGAGAAAAGAACACAGTAGAGCCAGAGCAGAATGAATGAGGGCAGCAAAGGGACAGTGGCTTAGGTTCAGGTAGTGGCACATTTCACTTCACTTGACCCATCTGCAAGATAGTAGTGGTACAGTACCTCCCTCGTACTGTAGCATTACTCGAGGAGGATTCAGCAAGAGAACTCAGTAAATATGCCCACCCTCGTTACTGTTGCTTTGATTACTGTCTTCCTGGGAGGTCAGGTAAACACACCCACATGGCAGTGGAGAAGACTGAGGCTCCAAGAAGCCAGGCTGTCAAGGGCAGATAGCTGGAAATTGGCAGAACTATATGGCACCAGGCTACCAGAGGACATGGGGGTGGGGGGAGGCACACTTCACTGCAGAATGTGGGAAACTCGGAAGAAGGAGGTGAGGGTGCCTGATGCCTGAGAGGAGCTCCTTGAAGTATAGGAGGCTGCAGTGGCCAGATATCAAATCCTGCTTTGGGTTTCGAAGCTTTGTGACCTCAGGCAAGGAATTTCACCTCCCTAAGCCTCAGTTGTCTCATCTATAAAGTGGGGACCTGAACAGGACCTGCCTCATGAGATGTGAAAGATGGATGCCTGGCATAAAATGAGTCCTGTCCTTAAAAAAAACCCCACACTGAACTGGTGAAAAGATGGTGTAGGCAGAAGAGGTATAACCTTGTGTGTGGCTGGCATTGTATCTTAGTCAACTCAATCTGCTAGGAGGTAGGAGAAGAAAGCCTTTCTTCGTTGGAATTTCGAGTACTGACTGATTAGATTATAATGAGCAGGCTCCTCAGGATGCACATGTTATGTAAACAATGACCCCTTCCCAAATGCACACAGCGGCGCAATGCTAAATGTGCTTCGAGTTATTGCATGGTTAACATGAAACGTAGTCTGCTCACTGGAAAATCATCTTAAGAATCTGCGTTTTTCTTAAGTGAGGGGAATATTTACTAAAGCTCTTTTTTTTTGGTTGAATAAAGAAGGGGCTTCCCTATTCAGTCACCATTGTGAAATGCTACTAGCAAATCCCCATAACACAACTCTCTAACATTTACAGAAGCTGTTGTGATTAAGCGGGAAGCAAGCTACTGCAAAATCTACAACAAGAAGTCAGCGAAGTAAGATCAAGAGACTATAAAGTAAACAACATATAGAGAATGAAATGTAATTTATTTCCTAGGGGAAGTGATCTGAACTGACTGTAGCAACAGTGACTCTGTTCACATACACCGCTTCCGTCTGCTCTAGACTATGGCAGTGGTGCATTTGAAAATTGAGAAATTGTGTACGCAATTTGTAAAACTAATTGATCATAGCTCTCCAGCATCCTAAGAGATTGGCAGTCCATTTTAGAAAGGAAAAACTGAGACCTGCATGGGAGGGATGAGTTTCTTGCTTTACCCTGGCTGAAAACTTATATAACACAAGGGAAAGGAAACTGGTGAACCTGTCACCAAGGCCAGGAAAAGACAAAAGGATGACTTGAGTTTCACACGTGGCTTTTTTTTTTTATGGCTTCCAAATTGTTTCCTTGGGTAAGGACTTTGTTCCTTTCAAGAGCTGCTTTTAAATAAAAATGATCTATTGCAGAAAACTAGATCTTGCCCCAGGGCAGGACCCAGCCAACTCCAGAGACAGCACACCTGTGCCTGGAAACAGGAAATGTTCTCAGGCCTGGGCACTTAAAGTGCCAGACAGTGTGGAGGCAACAGATAGGGTCCCAGGAGGATGGAGGCCTTTGTATGACACGCCTGGGCCTCAATGTCAGCTCTCACAGAACAGTGTCACCCAGGTGGAGTGGCAGGATCCGTTACCTTCTCACCTCGCCAGACCTAGGCTGAAGTCCCTGATTTAGGCCACCAGTGAAAAGGCATTTATCTCCCTTACAAAACCCTTCCAGGAGCCTGGACGCTTTTGCTTGGACCTGGCCTGGAGCACAGAAGACAGAAAGGGTGAGGTGTGCTGGCAGAGTGGCTGGAGGAGTTGGCACCACCTTTCCCTGAGCGCCGCCTGGCCTGGGGCCACCTGGGCAGGTCCTTCCTTTCATAAGCCTTGCAGTCACACTTGCACAGCCCTGAAGGAAAAGTTCTAGGCAGTTTTGTGAACACTCTCTTTTATTTTGTTTATTTTTTTAACAATCATGATAGATGAGCGCTCTGCAATATTCCTGCCCTCACTCTCTTCCTTTGCTCTTCTTTTTCTTCTCCTCCTCCTTCTCATTTGTTTATTGGTTTTGAAACAGAATCTCACTATGTAGCCCAAGCTGGCCTTGAACTATGCTTGAGCCTCCTGCCTCAGCCTCCTGAGTGCTGAGGTTATAGGAGTGCACCACCATGCCTACCTTCTTCACCCTCTTATTTTTAAAATGATTTCATTCATCCTAAAACTTAAGCTGTGGTTGTACACTGAGACCCTTCAGGTTCCTGAGTAGCAAGTTTCCAGAATTCATTTTTCAGTTGACACATCTTTCACATCTGCTATGACCATTGCCCACAATATGCAGGAAATTTAGGAGGGGCTAAAAATTATGCATATAATTATCTTTCTTTAGGGAGTAGCAATGTTGTCAAAGAAAACTGTCAGAAGACACCACCTATGCTTTGCTTTATTCTTTATTATTGGTTATTTGGAAGCAATTGATTTTGTGCTACTAAAAGCAGCATCAAGCTAGCTGTGGTGGCACATGCCTGAAATTCCAGCACTTGGGAGGTTGAGGCAGGAGGATGGCCCCAAATCTGAAGACAGGTTGGGCTACATAGTGAGTTCAAGGCCAGCCTGAACTGCATAGTGAAACCCTGTCTCAAATAAACAAACAAACAAACAAATAAATAAACAAAAAGAAATAAAATCAACGTAGCCTGGAAGCTGAAGGCAAAACTCAGTGGTAAAGCCTGTGATTAGCATGAGTAAGGCCCTGGATTCAATCTCCAACACCAAAAACAAAGTAAAATAAAGTCAGCATTACCTAAACTAAGGATTAAAGAGCTTTTTTTTAAAACCCAGGGCCTTCACACTGAGCTATATCTCCAGCCCTTTTCTATTTGTGTATTTTGAGACAGGGTCTTCTGAAGGTGCTAAGTTCGAAGTTGCCCAGGCTGGGCTCAAATTTGCAGTCTTCCTGGCTCAGCCTCCTAGGGTGCTGGGATTACAGACGTGTGTCACCATGCCTGGCCTGAAGAATCTCTTGCATTTGTTTATAAAAGATACAAGGAAAACATTCCTTCAAACATTCAGATAATTTAGATGTGTTAGAATTTTTAACACTTTAAATTATTTCTTTGGTGAGTTTCTTAGAGTTTGGCGCCCTGACTCTTAATAATAGCCTGGCATTTATTGAGTACCTGCTATGCGTTAGGCAGGTACCGAGTCCTCTGCGGGTAATAACTCAGAGAATGTTAACAATAGCTCTGAAAGGCACATAAGGTGTGTCCTCGCTTTAGTGATGGGTGAGGAAACTGAGAGAGTGGAGAAACCAGAGCCCAGGGTGATTAGAAGGGTAGGTGGCAGTGCTGGGGTTTGAGTTGGGTCTTGTCTAACTCTGAAGTTCTTGTCCTCACACATTCACCAACCATGGACTTGCAGGTCCTGCCGCTCCAAGGCAGCAACTGCTATTGTGTGTACTTTATCCCCTGTACTGTCCTGGGGGAGAGGTTGGAACAATTAGGAAATCCTTAGTGGTTGTGAGCAAAGCTGTGATTGCCCAAGGCAGTGGAACCTGATTGGTATAAGACCATTCTCCTCGAGGGATCTTAGGTTATCAACTTAAAAAAATTGAATTATGAAAGTAAAGGAATGGAAGTGTAAGTCTGCCTCATGGAAGTACTTAGAGAATCATAATGGAATTGTGGGACAAATTACCTTCTTCGTGCCAGATGAGAATGACCCAAGACCAGGGTTTGTCATTGTGCAATGCTCCTTATTGGCCTCACTGGAACTGCATTTGGTTCTCTTTTGTTCTAAACTGCTGCCTTGAACAGCAAACAACTCAAGAGGAAATGCAGATGGTCAAGACAGCCAGTAGAAGATCAGCCTCACTAGAGTTCCAGGAAAGCACATTTGATCAACAATGATGATATTTTTCCCCCAGCAGGTTAGCAAAAATTTAAAAAGATTGGCAACATCCAACTGGTGGCATGAATGGGAGGAAGTGGACACTTCTGGTACTGCGGCAGGGAGTGTGAATGGCTACAACTTTTGGGGAAAGTCTTCTGGTTGTATTTTTTTTTCTTTACTTTTTCTCCCCAATGCTGGGGATTGAAGCCATGACTTCAAGTATGACTAGGGAATCACCCTACCATGAGGTACACCCCCAGCCCTGGTTGTATTTATTAACAATAAAAAGTATACATTTATTAACAATAAAAAAGCCATCCTATATTGAGGACTTTATTCTACAGAAATAAAAGTGTCACTACATGAGAATATACGGGCAGGGATATTTATTGCACCCTTATTTCGCGTAGGAAAAAACTGGAAACCACCTGAATGTTCAGGAATAGGGGCATAATTGGATAAAATATGACACAGGTGTTCTATGAAACATTACACAACTAATAAAACAATGAGTTAGATGCAGATACATAGGCCTGGAGGCATATTTGTGAGAAATGGTTAAGTGAAAAATGTAGGATGCAAAGTAATATATGTGACATGATTCCATTTTCATAAAAAGTAAAAAAAAAATTCCTCTAGCAATGTGTCGAGTTGTGTTGGTTGGTATGTGTGCAGGGAGCAGTGTAATCCATACTAGTGTGTTTGCTTTGCTTATCCCAGTGGGAGACAAGAGACCAGCAGTCCCTTTTTTAAGTGGGCTACTTCTATATTGTTGGGCTTGCCACGGCTGGCATTCTCTGCTTTATTATTTCCTTCAAAATAAATCTAGTAAAGTTCTGTCAAAGGGAGATGACCTTCACTGATGTGCCTGGGTGCCGCTTTGCCTTGTACAAGGGTGGACAAGTGACTTGTGACCATTGTAATTTATTGATCACTGCCTCTGGGGCCAGACACTGTGCTAAGAACTGTCCCTGAGTTATCGCTCAAGGAGGTCAATGCTCAGGAAGAAATTTGGGGCACAAGGGTTAAATGGCCTGCTCCAGGCTGCACAGCGAGGGCACAGCAGAGCAGGGATTGGAACCCAGGTGTGTGGCACTCAGAAACAATATTCTTAACTCCTACAAAATGCGCCCACCCTGCAGCTGTGGCGGCTTCCTGTGGTCTTCCTAATAGATGGCTCCTCCTCTGGTCATATTTTTGCTTCCATTTTCTGTCTGCCATCGCCCTTAGTAACCATGAAAGGGAACTAACCTGTCGCTCTTAGAACAGCACTCGAGACCTGTGTGGAGTGGAAGTTTTGTTTTCTGCCTGGGCACCCAGCATTCTCCTAAATGGGAAAACTAAGTCATGAGGGTGTCTATGTGGTGCCTCCTACGTAGGGAATGGACTCAGAAGTCCTCCTGCACACTTCCTTGCTGCTTCCTGATAGTTGAGGGCTTGTGTTGTGTTTTGTGTTAACCTTATCTCGAGGTTTTCCCTCAACTCCTTCTGCTTTCTTGATTGAGTAAGAACTCTGTGGATCTTTATCATTCATCTCAACTGTGCAGACTCACACGAGGTCACCCAGGTCCAACCCGTGGGATCACCTAGGTTGTTGCTGTTTTCACACGTCAGGAAACAAGCCCAGAGAGGCTGAGGAGGTTGCACAAGACAGCAGGCTGCTCAGCAGTGCCTTAGAGACCAAACCTGTTCCCCTGGGCTCACAGTCTGTATTTCTGTTGCCAGGATGATCACTTGCAGGGCTGCTAGTCTAGTCTTTCCTTTTCCACTTCGGGGGCCTTGGCTTTGACAGCTAAGGGAATCTTGGATGAAGGGTTTTTATGGGTCTTATTTCATTTATTTACTTTTTTTTTTGTCTTTTTGAGGCTCGGTCTCACTATGTAGTTCAGGGACCTTGAGCTCACTGTGTAGCCCAGACTGGCCTCAAACTCACAAGGATTTCCTGCCTCTCCACTCTTCTTCTGAATGCTGAGATTACAGGTGTGCCCCACCAGGCCCGGTTTATTGACTTTTAAATATATGGTATCATTTGAGCACTCTGTTTTCAATGTTATTAATTTATAGATTTGTGTTATTACTAACTGTGTGGAATAGGTAATATATGCATGCATTTGACACTTACAAAAAGAAAAATAAAATGCAAAGAGTGTAGCTAAAAGTAATTCCTCTCTACACCCTAACTCCCAGGGCTCCAGCTTGCCTCCCCAGAGGCAACTAATGTTACTCTGAATGTCTTGTTAACCTTCCAGAGATATCTCAGTTAATAATCTATACTGGAGGTTATTCTGTATTTGTGTACATGGTGCTAACTCATTATTTATAATGGCTGCATGGGATGATGGTGATGATGATAATTATTATTATTTGGTGGTACTGGGGGTTCAACTCAGGGCCTTCACACTGAGATACGATTCCAGTCCTTTTTTTTTTGGTTTTTGATACAGGGTCTTGCCATGTAGCCCAGGGTGGCCTTGAACTACAGGGTGATAATCCTCCTGCCTCAGCCTCCCCAGTGCTGGGATTACAGGCATGCACTACCACGCCTGGCTTTTTTTTTTTTTTTTCTTTTTGAGATATGGTCTCATTAAGTCACTAAATTGGCCAGGCTGGGCTCAGATTTGCAATCCTCCTGGCTCAGCCTCCTAGACTGCTAAGATTAGAGGTGTGTGCCACCATGCCTGGCTCATTTTGTTAACTATTTCCTAAATGACACAAATATAAGCTGCTTCCAGTTTTTGCCCTTCAAACAACACTATGAAGTTCATATTCTTACCTTTTATATCTTTATACATTTATATAAATACCTCTTTAAGATAAACTTTTTGTGATAGGATTACTGGGTCAAAGGTTATATGCACTGTAAATGCTGATTCTTGTGCACAGACACCCAAAGCTACGGTGCTAATTTATATTCTCACCGACAGTATGTGAGGGCACTCCTCATGTGTCTAAGTTTTAAATATTGCTAATACCCTTGTGGCTTTAATTTCAGTTTAAGTTGAGTATGTTAGTCTGCTCTGTCTGTGCTGACAAATTACTACAGACTGTGTGGCTTAAATAAAAGAAGTTTACTTCCCACTGTTTGGGAAGATGGAAAGCCCAAGATCAAGGTGCTGGTCCATCTGGTTCCCGGTGAGGCCCTCTTCCTGGTTATGTTTTTATGGCAGAATGGGTGAGAATCAAGCTCTCCAATCTTTTCTTACAAGGGCACTAATTCCATGCTGAGGGCTCCACCCTCATGCTAATTACCTTCCAAAGTAATCACCTCCAAATACTACAATAGCAATTAAGATTTCAAAATATAAAAAAAAGATTTCAATATAAGAATTTTGGGTAGATACTGTACAGACGTTTAGTCTTTAGCAAAAGTGAAGTGGAGCTTTTTTTATTTTTATTTTTATTTTTTTATACAGTCTTCCTATATAGTTCAGATTGGCCTTGAATTCATGATGTAGCCCAGCTAGGTTAGTGATCCTCCTGCCTCAGCCTCCTGAGGGCTGGGATTACAGGTATGCACCATGTGCCTGGTGAGGCCGAACATCTTTTTAAAGTTGGTCTTTCCCATTTTGTAAATTGTTCAAGTTCTTTGTTTACATTTCTTTTAAGTTTTATCCTGGGATTTTTGTTTTGCTTTGCTTTGTTTTTTAAATTCCAGCTCGATGAAGACAGAGAACCTGATGCTCAGCATGTAGGCTGAATCTCCCCAGGGATGTAATATATGGAGTCTGGGTGTGATGAGCCATCAAAATTTCTGATTGCTCAACTCCCAGTGATACCACATGCTGATAAAGTGTCCCGGTTTATCTTCTTTTCCTAAACAATTTTATCAATTGTATCTTAATAGAAATTCACGATAGTGGCCTGAGGTCAGTGGGTCAGCAGTTAGGGTTCCTTTTTGACAGATCAGGAAATGAGGCTCAGAGTTAAACTATGTTGGTCGGCGTTTTCCAACCAGAGATGGCAAAGCCAACCAGCAGCAGCATCCTACTCAGCCTCCTGAATTCATGCTTGGGGTGTGCAGTCAGATAGACCTGGGCTTGAGCCACAGACTGAACTGTGAGAGTGTGGAGATGTTGCTGCACACCTCTGAGCTTAGCCTCACTGCATTCCAAGGATAATGACAGTATCTATGTGGTTGATCTGAGGATTATGTGAAATAACGTAAGCACGCTTGTTCTAACAGTGTCAGCTGGTTATAACAGTGTCTGCCTTGACAATATTAGGCTCTTGTGTTCTGCTTCAGCAATGTTTGTGGTAGTTTCCGAATGCAACTGACACGTCTAATAAGATTTATTTTTACTATACTCCCATCTCCTTATCTCTTCTCTCTTTTTAGTGGAACTTTTCTCCTTCCCATCTTTTCAGGGAGCAAATGTCTTTAGGGTGGAAGAGAGCGTGAACAAAAGAGCACTTCTCCAGGATCCCCAAGCCATATACTCTCAGAATGTTACTGAATGAATGAAGCTAAGAGGATGCCCCCCCCCAACACCACCATCACCTCAGAGTGCCTGACAGTTATAGCAGATTCTGGCACGTAGCAAGAGCTCGGGGAACATGTACGCTATGAATGAATGTGTATAGTGGGACTCAAGGGTTCAAAAACCATTTTTGTAGTAAGTGCACAGCGTCTGGTACACAGCACTGCTCTCCGGGTGAGCCTTACAGAACCTAGAAGCAGAGCTGTGCATGGGTGCACGGGTTCGAATCCCGCGATCGCGGGCAAGCGACTTAATGTCTTTGTGCTTCAGTTTTTTCCTTAGTAAAAGGCGGAGGAAGGCGTGAGGTTCTCACAAGACACTCCCTGAAGCTCTCTGACCTGCCGTCTGACCCACTGCGAGCCCTGCCACGCCGGCCAGCCAGGGCGATCCGGAGCTGCAGCGAGGGCCCTGCGATCGCCCCGGGAACGCTCTGGGCTCAGGGTCCTGCACCGCGTAAAGACCAGCACCGGGGCGCCCACAGCAACCCCGGCCGGCTGTTCGTCCGCCGCCAGCCTGGTCACTAGTCGCCGGGAAGCCCGGCCGCCCTCACTTCTTTCTCTCCCTCGCCGTCTCCTTCCCTTCCTCTTCCCGGCCGGAGGATCCGGCCGCGCTCGGCTCAGCAGCGCCTCCCGCCAGCCTCCGCCGTCGCCGCTCCCGGCCCCTCCCCCGCCGCCACCCGCAGCCCCCCCGCACGGCCGGCGCCCGTCACGTGACACGGCGCCAGCCAATGGCGGGCCGAGCCGCGGTCGGCGGCCGCCATTGCTGTCAGAACGAGCGAGCTCGGGGAGGGAGGAGAAGCGAGGCTGACTAGGGAGGAGGGGGGGGTGGGGGAGGAAGAGGAAGGAGGGGACGTCGCTCGGCTGCCGGGGTCGCCCGCTGGCTTCGTCCGCACCCCCCCCTTCGCGAGTGCGCGCTCCGCGGCGGCGGCGGCTCCGAGGCGGCGGCGGCTCCGAGGCGGCGGCGGCTGTGGGGCTCGCCTCCCCTCACGCGCCGGCGGGGGCCGAGGGGGAGTCGGTGGCTGGAGATAAACAAGGCGGCGGCGGCGGCGGCTGAGGAACAGGGAGGGCGGAGGCAGCCGGCCCGCAGCGCCGGCCCGGCAGGCAGCGGGCGGCCCTGAGCGGCGGGAGGGCGGCGGGCCGCGCGGACAGCGCCCCCCGCAGCCGCCGGAGTCGCCGCCGCCGCCGCCCGAGCAGGAAGGAGCCGCGCGGCCGCCGCGGACCCCCCCGCCGGCCCGAGCCCGCCGCCCCCGGCGCGGCGTTGCCGCGGCGCCTCCCGCCGGCCTCCCGCCCTCTCCCGGCGGCGGCGGCGGCCCGGCCCGGCCTCGCCTCGCCTCGGACGCCTCGCTCCGACATGCCCCGCTCTGGCGGCCGGGCTCGCGGAGGATCATGACTGCGGCAGCGAACTGGGTGGCGAACGGGGCGAGCCTGGAGGATTGTCACTCCAACCTCTTCTCGCTGGTGAGTAGCCGGGCGTGGGGCCGGGGGCTGTGCCGGGGGGGCCCGACCTCCGCCGCCGACCAACTTTCTCCTCCCGCCGCCGGGACTTCGCCCCTCCCTCGCCTCTCCCCGCCGTTCTCCCTTCGCCGATTCTCCCCCTTTTGGATCGTCTCTCCCTCGCCTTGGATCCCATCCAGTGTTTATTTGGCTCTTTAAAAATCATTTGTGAGCGCGGCGCTCGGCGTGGAATTTGCATGTGGAAGTCTCAAAGCTGTGGATTCTGGGTCGCACTTCGAACGCCCACCCTCTGTTGCAATCACACCCCCTTCCCCTCCCCTTCTCCCCCCTTTTTTCCCTAAATGTGGAAGGCTTTGCCTTGTGCTGCCCGCGCCTCCGAGCAGCAAGCCTTGTCCCCCTAGTCGGATCTGCCGCCCGCTTGCTCGCCTTTTGAATTCTTTTTTTAATTCCATGATGACACCTGCAATTTCGTCCGAAAGCAGTCGATAGAATGCGATTGTGTCAGTAAAGAACTCCTGCACCCCAAGCTCGCGCGATTGTAAACATCGACAGCCTCCTGCCTCTCGGGGTTTACTACGCTGGAGAGCCGTAAAGCCATTGCACCGAGCCGACGGAAGGTGGAGAAAGCTTTTTCTTCTTTCTCTCCTCCTGTGTCTTTTAAAAACTGTTTTCTCTATCCTAACAAGGAATCCACACACACACACACACAAAAGCAACAAGCTGGGCGATTTGATAACATCGCTTTTATCTGCCTTCGCCCCTCTCGCGCTCTCTCCTCTCTGATAATTGACAACTTTTCCTTCGGATTTGCATCGCCTGCCTTAATCTTGAAGCAGTTAGGGTGTCAATTGTTCTCGCGGAAGCCTTGCACCCGACGACGGCGTCTGGATTCATCGAAATTAAAAATGTATAGGTCTCCAGCAACTCTTTCCTGGCGGTGGCAGTGACATTTGGTGGTAAATGCCATCTTTGCTTTTTATTGGGTCGTATTACCTAGCTCTGAAAACATTCACGTTGTTAAACCTGGCGTTTAGGCTAATAATTGCATTGCATGGTCTTTAAATATGTGCTTTGTGCATGAGTAGTTGTATGTATAGCTATGTGCCCCGGAGAGTATGAATTTGTTTAAATATTGAGCAAAGATTTGTAAACAGATGTAAGGCAATTATGTTTCAAGCGTAGAATATAATTGGAAAATTGGCTGAACAGTTTATTTAATTTAGCCTGAAAAAACCGAACTTACTTTAAGTTGTGCACCCTATTTTTTGGGAGGGGTGCTGGCATTTGGAGAACATGCATTTTGGAAATTATTTTCTGTAACCCCTGCTGTAGATAGAAGTATTATATTCTCTTAATCCTTGTTTACACTGGATAAATAATTTAGTGTTCAAAGTGTAATTAGTTACATTTAATTATGGGTGGCAAAGACTTTTTTTCTTTGAGACTAGTGGGGAAATCCAAATGCTTGCTGTCTTTGTAAGTGGAAATACTATTTTTTAAATATGTTACAGTATTTATGCAGATAAAATCAGCTCGTAATTTTTACCTACAGAGAATGAATGACATCGTATCATCGCTTCCACTATAGTAATGTAAGGCTTATTTTTAAAAATCAAACATTTTAATCCAGATATTTAATTTTAAAATTCAATTATAAGTTGCATTTCTTCTTAGTACCGTGATAATTTTTCCTTGATCTTTTTGATATGTGGGGATAAAACTCCTTTTGCCTCTTTTTTCTCCCTTAGTCTGTTACTTGATATTAGGTTCAGAGACTTTCATAGATGAGCAAACGTATTGATTAAGGGCTACTTAAAATGGTTTTTGTTTGGCGACTGGTGACCACATTGACACTTTTACAGGTAATTAAAATACCAAGAAAACCCATATTAATAAGAGAGCTCCTAAATTACCATATATCAAGCTGAGTACTAACGACTTGTATATATGTGGCTAATTTACATGCAGCAAATTTTGTAGACCTGTGAAACTATATGTATAGCTAATCTTTAGGCTAATTTCTTTCATCTCCGTTTAAAAGCTAAAGTAAAAATGATAATGTAAGATGCATGAGATTGTTTTGTAGAACTAATTTTATAGCGAGGTTTCTGTATTTTGATTTTGACTTGCTAAAGGTTTGCTAAAGGGGATATTTTCCCCCTAAACCTCTTTAAGCCAAGGAATAGATTTTTAATATTAAAAAAAAAGTTACTGTTTAGGTAGCAACTTTGAAATGCAGAACCACAGAGATATTTAGGTTTTTTTTGAAATAAAAGATTATAGATGTTTATATTACCTTGTACATGGAGAGTAGATAAGTGCAGATTTTTGAAAAAATTGGAATCAAAGTATTATAAACTTGTTTGATTCCAAATTGAGTATTTTTTTTGGTGAAAAATCATCTCTGGTAGCAAACTAGAATATTAAAAGTATGTTGTCTGAAGTACACTGTAAAGAACATATTGTTTCAAAGGAGATATAATTATCGCTTCTCAAAATAATGCATGTCTTATATACTTAACGTATGTTTTATCTGCTTAATAATAGCATACACACACACTCACACTCACACTCACACTCACACTCACACACACTTTTGGCCTGCAGTTTTTTTGTTTGGTTTTTGAGTGAAGTATTTCAAGATAATTTACTTACTCATATTGATGTTGACTTAAGTAAACACTAGAGAATAAAGTTCTGTACCACAGTAATGACCAGTGTGCTTACTTTCTGTTATACTTTGAGGTGGTCATTGTGGCCTTGCAAAAGTTGATTGTTTAATGGGGTGCTTTTAAGATTTTTGCTCTTCTTTTGTTTTCTCATTTTCTGCCGTGTGGCATCAAATTTCGTAAATTCTCTTTTCAACTTATACCCCCTTTTTAACCTGTGAAAAGTGCCATTGTGTACATATTACATGGGTCACTGTATGTATTTCTCGTTCTTACTGCTGTGAGATTTGTACTTACTGCATTAAATGCATGCCTGGCTGTGCCTTTGTGACTCAAAACTGTTTTCTCATGCTGTCCATCACATTTCTGGGTGACTCTTGCTATATATTCACTCAGTTACAATTCTTTAAGTGTGTTAAATTTGCCTTTTTGGAAAGTGTAACAACTCTTTCTCTGGTATGTGAACTCACCCTTGTGGGAAGATGTGTTATAATTTCCAGATGTCAAGTATATCTTTATTTTTGTTTCTCTATTGCTATAAAATGGGAAAAGTAATTTTGTGCCCTTAACTAGATTTAAATATGAACTCCTGACTTGAGGGAGTGATCTCTAAATCTCACATGTTGGCTCCACATTCATTTGTTTTATTTGCTTAGCTTCTTGACTATGGATAATTGGGTGAGGGTCTCAAATTCTTGCTGAATTAAAATGCTTATACACGTTAGTACATAATTTCTGTTGAGGACCGTTACTTTTTCTGCTTGAAGTTTTTCAGGTACTCTGTTGTTGATCTAATTTCTTTTTGTCTTAAGGAGTTTCTTTTTTAAGAAAGAGAAGATAATTTTCAGCGTAGAAACTGAAATCTGTTCTTTTGAGCTAGAACCAAATGGAGAGCGCTGTCGAATGAAAATGAGGGGAAGTGGATTTCTCTAATCTTCTAAAGTGCCAAATACTATACACAGTGTTTTTTCATCCCAGTTTGCAATTTTAATATTTATATGTAAAGCATCTTTTTTCATGATGGTTCATTTTCTTTAATGAAAATATTTATCGTTTTCTAATGTATGTTTTTGGTTTAGCATTTGTTGTTAGTAGCACATGGTGTTACAGTATTTATATATTTTTAATAGCAATAATTGCTACCCAGTAATAGTTGCCATATTAACCTCCAGTTACTAGTAAATATTTTAAGTACATAATAGACAGCAATTTAAGTCATAGTGTAGCATTTTACTGGACTGTTTTAGAGAGCCATTTGTACGTGTGATGAGTTCATAATTTTGAAGAGAAAATACTGTGCCTAAAACCTGTATGCTACAAATACTGTGCTGTGTTATTGCATGAAGTGCACATTGGGAAGAAGTTAGATTGGGCCTGTGCTTTTTCTTTGTGAGGAGACTGGGTAGGGGGGTGGATGTAGGACAATAAATATTTATTCAGTTTATGCCAGGTGCTTAAAGGTAGCTTATCACTTTCTTTAGAATGCTCTATTTAACTTTTTCATGAATGTATTAAATACTTATTTGAAAAAATCTCTTAAGGCATTCTTTTAAATAACATTAAGGTACAGTAGTGGATAATATTAATTAATTACAGAAAAATTGATCTTTTTTTCACTGGGTTATTCGCCTTGTTAATTGTGAGTCAGTCGTATTCATCAAACACTTTTGGAGACTTCTCTGAGATTACTAAGATAAAATAGAGATGAATCACTTTATCTCAGTGTAAAAAGCAATGAGATTATTTATCTGGATTTATTTATTTACTTATTGATATTTTGGTACTGGGGATTAATCCCAAGGCCTTGTATGTGTCAGGTAAAAGGGTTCTGCCACTGAGCTACATCCTTAGCCCTTTTTCTGTTTTATTTTGAAACAGGATTTCCCCAAGTTACTCTGGGAGCGCTCAAACTTGTGATCTTTCTGCCTCAGCCTCCTGAGTAACTGGAATTACAGGTGTGTGAGATTGCACCTGGGTGGATGCTTTTAAATGAACAGTTACTTCAGCTGTCTCTCAAAGTTTGATTGAAACACAGGATAGGTATTTTTGAGATATTTAACTTGTTTTCAAGAGAAGAATATAATAATTATGTTCTCCTTCCTTAACAGTGAAAGTGCTCATGCTTTTTCTGAAGGAAGGTGATGCATGTATTCACAGGAGCTAACCAGTGAGAGATATAGACAAAGCTTATGGAAATTAGTAATATGCTTGAATATCAAGTATTATTAGTGAGCTGTGCTTTGAAACCATTCATTAGAAATGTAGAGAAAAGATTTCTACACCATTGCTATTTAAGATATATTAGTATATATGTAGATCTGCCTTTTGTAAACTGCGTGTTGTGTAGTATGGTTTATGAGAATTTCTATTTTGTCATTTTACACACATTCCTATTTCAGAAATTACATTTCATGCATCCAAAGTAAGGTAATTAGCCTTAAAGATCTGTCTGAGTGTAGTAAAAACAAAGGAACAACATTTCCCTCCCTCAAGAAATCATAACACCAAGGTGTACACATTTATTTTATGGGACTTGCTGGTTGAGTTTTAGAGGTAGTGAAACAGTGTTTGTAATGTGTTCTTGAAATTTAGAACTTTTTCCTCTCCCGTTTGAGTTATTTAACTTCTCTGATTCTGTTTAATTTTCCTTTATAGTATATACTTTCATTGTTTATTTGAATGATTTGAAGGTATTAGCTTTGTTCTGTTGGGGGAATTCACTTCATTACATAGGGAGATGATATTCCATTAATCTTGGTAAATATTAACATAAATGAGGAATTGTAAATTCAGACTCATTTGCATGAATGAAATGTGTATGCTTGCCCAATTTTTGTTAAGTACAGTCACTTATGTACATCAGCATTTCTATCCTTGCCATGGTTGATACAAAAATAGTTCTAAAATCTGTTAAAATGTTGTGGTGTTTTTTTCAGAGACAGTTCCCCTGTCCTACTATTTTAAAATTATCTGTTGTGTAGAATAGATTCTAGCCTCATATATTGCTATAATGGGCCACCTTTAGGAACTCCTGTTGTACTTTGTATTTATATTAGCACAGTTTAGTGATGTTTGGAGTAGCATTTTTCTTTTTTGAGCTAATAAAATGTCTTTCAGAGTATATTTGGACTCCAGTCTGGAAAAAACATGACTTTTTTCTTTCTAGATGAAAATTAGAATTAGTTGTGTCTGAAGGGAAATGTTATGTTGTTGGCATCTGTGTGATACTCTGGTTTATTGTGTATGTATGTTTGTTTGTTTGTTTGCAGTACTGGGGATTCAGCCTAGGGCTTCACACATGCTAGATAAACTCTCGCACTAAGCTACATCCCAAGTCCTACTATATATGTTTTTGAAATTTTTTTATTCTAGATGAATTGTGGTAAATCTTATTAAAACTGTATTTCCACCACTGTGAAATAGCACAGCTCCCTGGCTGACAGCTTTCCACATTTTTGTAGTTTTTTCTGTATAGTGAAATTCCATTACTGTTAAAGGAACTTTCTGAGTTGATTACATTAAAATTTCATTTGTGCCTTTTTATTTATTTATTTGTTTATTTGGTGGCACTAGAGATCGAACCAAGGATTTCTGTGCTGAGTTACTTCCCCAACCCTTTTTATATTTCTTAAGATGGTATCGCTGAGCTGCCCAGGTTGGGCTCCAGTTTGCGCCCTTTCTGCTTCATGGTCTCAGATGCTGGGGCTACGGGTCTGTGTCACCACGAACAGCTGTTTTGTGTAGTTTAAATTTGTAGCTCTAATTTAACAAATGGATATGAGAAAAAATTGTAGATAAATGTATCTTTTTAAATCTTCATTTGATTCTTATTGCTGTAATAATTCTTAATTTGTATTACATCACTACATTCACTGGCTATGTTTGGCATTTACTTGATACTGAAATTAAATTTGAGAAAAATTTGTTTTAAATAAGATACAAAATAATAGTGGAAATTTCAAAAATTGGTATTCTAACAGATTATTGAACTTTATGAAAGTTAGGATTTTTTTCCCTCTCCCAGAGATCACTGATACATTTATGATGGCATATTTTTGTGTAAGATACATGAAGCTGCCTCATTTTTTCCTGATTATTTCATTAAATATGAAAGAAGTTCTACTAAAAGTATTTAAAAGAGTAAAATTATGTGATTAAACACTTTGTGTTGACTAATGTCAGGATTGAATTATAATGTTCTGAAGAGAAATAAGGAAAAAATATATGTGAACATCTAGCTCTGAAACCCCTTGGAATCACCTTCTAGTTTGTGTGTGTGTGTATGTGTGTGTGTGTGTGTGTGTGTGTGTGTGTATATATATATACACACACACACACACATACATACACCTGGCACATTCTTACTCATTTTTAAAAATAACTCAAAGTCACCTCCTCATTGACACTTCCCTTGACTCCTGCAGGCAGAACTAGTCCCTACACCAGGCTTCTGATGTGCACCTCTTCCTGGAGAGCTGTGATGTGCACTCGGGCTTCAGTAGGGCGGTGAGTGTGTTGGTAGTTAGGTACTCATTAACTGTTTGTTAAGTGAGTGTCTGATCTCCATTCCCCAAAGGAATTCTCTGTGGCTATTTAGATGCTGATCATAAGTAAAATAAGATTATTTTAATTTATTTAGATGGTTAGCCCAATGCTTGAACATATATTATCTAGACTGGATGGATGTATAATGGCTTGTTAATAACTTTAGATAATTTTTTGATAATCTGTGTTAAAGAGAATGCTACCTGATTATGAAATATGTTTTTATTGTGCCTCAAGGAAATCGGAATTCAATTGGTATTACATTTTCTGTGGTAGGCAAACCCATGGATTTTGGAACTTTTTGGGAATTCTTGTATGATTAAAAGTTGGTCCTTGATCCAGTATTCACTTTCATCTTTTAAGCTATAATAAAGGCTTTTGCTTAAACTTCAGTTAGGAGAAAATGTTCCATGAGCCCAGTAAAATGGGCAGTGAACTAGTAATAGGGAAACTTGAGTTGTATTCAGATTTCTACTAGGTTTTATTTTTGTTTTTTTTTTTTTTTTTAGACAGGGTCTTACTGTGTAATTCAGGTTGACCTTGAACTCACTATGTAGCCCCAGGCTGGCCTTGAATATAGAGCAGTACTCCTGCTTTAGACAGTGAGTGCTGGGATTACTGGCATCCCCAGCTCAAAATTTCTGCTAGTAATTAGCCAAATCAGGTTGGTCACATAATAGTTCTGTACCTCAGTTCTTGGAAGCTTAGTAGAAATACAGAAGCATGAGATGTTAAAAAAATCATTGCATCATTTAAGTAAAGCAGTTCAGTTGACTAGATAATATACTTTCTTTCATGGGAAAAGACCTTGAAGTTGTAAAGTAGCCCTTAGCAGCTAACCAGGAAGTTGGAGTAGTAAAGTGATTTGTTTTAATTATAGCAGTTATGTTGTAATTGTACTTTTTTTACTTCTTTTGAGAGAACAGAAGATTCAATTATTTTTCTTGTGTTTTTCCTCGTAAATAAGCCAAGATTGAGAAGAGAAACTTGTAATTTACTTTAGAGGTTGGAAGTCTTCATTTGTGTGTATGATTCACAGGTGTATGATACGTCTTTAAGGTGTGGAAATATTTTGCTGTACCAACTCTGAGCTATAGCTGGCTGAGACTAGAAACTGAACAGTGGCTCTTGTTTGCTACTTTAAGCTATTAATTCCTTGGCAGCTCTAAAGTGCTCTTTGAACTTTAAATAGCAGTTCTATTAACATTTTGAGATTTATCTCAGGGAATGTTAGAAATAGTACTTAATAAATGTATTTTTCTTCCAAAGACCAAGTCACGTTTTAGTGTGACACATGTCACAACCCTTACTAGTTTTGAACAGAAAGAAGTGAACTATTTGCTAATTTCTATTTTCTGTTTAATAATGGGGCAGAATCTATAAAAAAATATTTAGCCCTTGTTGAAGGAAGGAAAACTGTTCTGCAAATCTGTATTTTTTCTCTTATTCATGTTGACTCTGAATAATGTCTTAAGTTTTATCCAGAAGTTTGGAATTTTCTATGTAGGTGGTCTCAAAATTCTAAAATATTAGAATTTGTAAATTTGTTTTCATGAAAATCTGACCTTGGTGTTTGTTGCTATACATGAAAGCCATCTTATCTGTATTGTACTTAATTGTGTGTTACACAATTTGATTAATTTTGGCAGCATCTTTATAGGGATCAGCCTACATTTGGAGTGTTAGGAGCAGAGCAGCTCTCTGTGTGTAGCCTGGGCCTTCACAGCAGGCACCATAATCTCTCAGACTCTTCCTCCCTGCTGGGGAAGGGGAGTGAGCTGTCCCCAGCTCTTCCTGGCTCCTGGGCCCTCTTCTAGCCTAGGAGAGGACTGCTGTCTGAAAGAGACCTGAAGAGAGTGTTGAGACGCTAGAAGGGTTCCCCATAGGATGAGCTGCAGTTCTGGGGTGAGGATTGAAGGCACATTTTCCCTTCCTTTCCTGCAGGGACCACGACTACTTTCTCTTTGTTAATATCCATCCGTTAAAATGTTGAAAACAGTGGCAGTTTCTGTGATGTCATCAGGAAAAAGATTTTGTATTTCTTTGCCAAAAGCTCTTTCCTTTCCCTCTTTGGGTACTCCTAGAGATAAGTGTTTGGCCTGCTATTTTGTATGGTAAGTGAATAGTGCTGAGAACTAGTGAGATGACATAAGGAATTGGGGTAAGACTGAATCGGGTAGCCAGTAAACTAATTGAGAAATGTTAATTTTTTTACATGTGATGGTTGAGAAATTTAGGAAATCATTTAGGGATAATGCGCATCAGAAATGTTTAAAATCTAGCTTGGGCTTCCAATAGGGCTGAGTATATGATGTATGTAGAAAAGACCTACACGTACAATTTAATTTCTGAGATGCAGTATGTCAAGTACAGGGGAAGTACTCCATGGACTGAATAATAACTGGTAGTCCGAAGACCCAGCAGGAGAGTTTTAAGCTGATCTTGAAGGAATGTGACTGACTTAGAGAGGAATGAGAAGGGCATTCGTTGGAAGCAGTGTCGGCAACTCTGAATCTCTATTTTTGAGAATCTTTACTGAGGTGGATAGGAGAGCACATCTGATTTATGGTCCTGGTTCTTGGCTTCCTTTGAAAAAGAGTACAAAAACTTACTGAGATTGAATTTTTATTAGGTGGAAAATTTGAAGTGTGGGCAGGCCAATTTAGATTAAGAAATGGTGATGTTAAAATAATATTCAGTTTTCTAAAATAAATCAGTTCAGAACTTTAAAAAAAAGTGCTGTATTACGCAAAATGCTAATGACTAAAGTGACAAATATTTCAGAAACTGGACAGACATGAATCTTAAATGAGCAGATGGGATCTGAAACTAAAATGGGAGATAATCCAAGATGATATAGAAGCTATTATGAGAAATAAATTGAGGAAAAACAAGTGTGTTAAATGGCATTACATTTAATAACATGTTTAAAAGCCTTTCTGGGATTGCTCTTTTTGATAAGCAAATTAGAATTTTTGAACCTGGTAACCTATCATACTTCAAATTTTGTGCATTTAAAACAAATTAGGTTTTGGTTCAGGATTACATCTCATGAAACCTAGACGTTTTTTTTTTTTTTGCAGTACTGGGGGTTGAACTCAGGACCTTGCGCTTGCTAGGCAGGTGCTTATTCCACTGAGCTATATCCCCAGTCCAAAGCCTAGACTTTTAAGTCATGCATGTGTATGTTACATGTGTTTTAAGAAGACAGTGTGTTTTGCTGTCTGACAGAAATAAAGGGAGTAATCATTGGTTTTTACAGACAATTTTGGTAGACCTTGAAGAGGAAAGATAAGGAGTAAAAGGTGAGGGTTTGCTGTTTGGGCAGCTTGGCAGTTAGAAATCATTACACTTGATAGCTGAGGGTAGAATCTGGGTTCTAGTGGATTGAGGAACGAGTGGAGAAGATTGATTATGAAGCAAGCAGGGATGAGAGTGGAGAGGGTATGAACCTGCAGAAGTCTGTGTTTGTAGACTTAGGGACAACAACAGTGGAGAGACAGAAACACAAATGGAAGATTTAGAAAAGTTGGTAATTGAAAGAAGTCTGACTGGTTAGAAAAAAAAAGGTGATAGGGCCAGCAAGGGTACCTCCTACAAATAAAAGATGTGAGGTTGTAAGAAAGGAATAAGCGAGAAAGAAGTGGAGATAGTTACAGCTTGAATGCTTTTTGACTTCAGAGACTAAGAGTCCTGAGTTTGGGCCTGAGTAAACAATCATTTTAAAAATTACTTTATGCCAGTTGATTGCAATAAGCATTTTCTTTTTCTTTTCTCTAATAAGTGACTTACTTCTGATGAGGATCTTACAGATGATAAGCAGAAATCCCAGGAAGAGCTCCACTTTGGATCCGTTAGCGTACATACTTTGTTGATGTATGCCAAGATTCAAGCCTTGCTTGAACCTTTGCTTCTCAGGTCTTTTGAGTTTAGTGGTTTAGTGTACTTTGTTTTCATGAATAGTTTCAATGTAAGTGGATTTAGTGGTCCATTGGTTGGTAAGACTAGATAGATTCTGAGATGAGTTGAGTGGAGATGGCAGTTTTGCTTTTTGGAAAGCAAGGCATATTACCATTAGGGAGGGTGGAATTGTAAGTTGTGCCCTTTTTATGTGAGTGTTGCCCTTTCTAGCAAAGGTCAGCCATCATCTTTACAGCCATTTTTGGTGAGACTTGACATAGTCTTTAAGAACAGCCTTGGAGTAAATAAAGAAATGTATCCTTGTGAGATAATCCCTTAAGGTTTTAACTGAAAGTTTGGTTTATGTGATACTAGAGTTCTAACCTTTGCCCACCTAGTGTTGCTTTACGCATTTGACATACCCTGTTGAGCCATCTAGCATGCTACACAGGTTCTTTCAGTAATTTCTTCCTTAGTTGAGAGAGATTAGCACAGTAGCACTTAGATGCATTTAGGATTTTTCCTTATAGTCTGCCTGAGTAATTAGTTTGTGGGGCAGCTGGACCGCTTTACATAAAGTAGGGGTGTGTCCATGTGTTATTTAGATTACAAGTAGCAGTGGTATAGTCTTCTGCTTTTAATTTGAAGAGTATGAGATTTTTAAACATTTCCTTAGTCAGCTTTACTATTTGTGCTCTTCAGACGGTTTTATTTATAGTTTTCTATTTTTAGTACTTTTCACCTTAAAAAAGGGAATTGAAATTGTATCAAAGATGGTTGTGATCTAATACTACAGTTATAGATATTTTAGAAAAATTTAGTTACGCAATAATTATTTTAAACAAATCAGAAAAGTGCCTTAAAAATGTTAATGTTTTCATAATACCCAAGCAGTTTAGCATTTAGAATTTATGCTAGAGCACAGATCTACATCTTAGCTACTAAAGTGTATAGATACCCTCTAAAATACAAGTTCTTAACTAAAGTTACTCAAAATACAATATTCAAAGTATGTTGGTTTAAAGAGTATTACCATCTGTATAGATTGAATCAAATGTCGGGATCCTAAATAGAGGCAGTTCATTAGCTGTCTATAAATTGCTTGCAGAGATATGTATGAAGATAGTTTTATTGCTATTTAGTGATGTGGTAGTGAGATTGAGCTTTGCAACTCAGATAGATGGTGCTATTTTTGAATCTGTCTGCAAGACCTTATAACATTTAATTAAACATGGAATGATTCTCAGGAGAACCCATACTTTGGTATGTGTAAGCTAATAAACTGGCTTTTTTAGTACATTTTACAAATTTGATAATAGAAACATTTATTTATATTGAGGAAACTTTTCTAATGTATCTATTAAGATGAATAGCTTGTGTTGGTAGTTTGTATGTTAATCTCTGGAATGTCCCAGATGGAAAAATTCGTGGGACTCACTAAGGCAAGCATTTATCTTGTACATTAACTGATTTTGTTGCCCAGTGTTCTCTTATGGTAGGTGTGATACATTGGTAAGGACCCAAAGAGCTGACTTTGACAATTTCCAGAAAGCTGTGAGAAATTTAGTGATCTATGTTAACACCCATTTTAGAAAGTAGCTTTTGGTTTAGATTCTTTGTACTATAATCCACTTTATATTTTGATGTTAGAATTGGAAATAGAAATATTTTAAGCAGTCCAATACAATGTTACATGAATGGATGCAATTTTTTTAGTTGTTTTGTAAAAGTCAGAGTTTCGTGACAATATTTTACAGTTGAGATTAGTATATTTGTCAGTTACATAAATAATCATATCAGTAATTATACTAATAGGAAATAAAATAGCACTTATAGATCTCCTTGAATATAATTTATTTACTTTTTATTTAATACTCTTTATTAGATGGGAGGCAAGACTGAAAGGTGTTGATTGATGCCAGGTTGGATAACATGAAGGATGTGGATGTTAATTCTGTGTGCATAGAGAAAGCCTGAAGGGTTTGCAGAGGATAACAACATAATCAGACTTAAATTTGAGAGAGAAAGCTCATGTGAGCTCTGTGAGTATGGCTTGTGATAGAGAAAATATCAAAGGCAGGGGGAGGTTCATAGATGACATGTGAGAAATAATGCAGGGTCACCAGAAGTGAAGAGAAGGAAATGGATTTAAGTATTATTTTTGGAGGTAGAATTGGCAAGATTTGGTGACCAGTAATATGGGAATCAAATGGTAAACAGACATTCTTGGTTTTATGGTATTTTCATTCTTATGTGTGCAAACCAGGGAGGAACATTTGACAACATCTGTGTAGCTGGGCAGTAGATTATGCTTTGATCACAGTTGTGTGTATAGGAACATTCACTGTGCTTGATTCTTGTTGAATTTAGCCCCATGGATCTCCAGCAAAGTTTTAGTCAGGGAATAGTGAAAAGAAAGCAAAAGCAAACATTAATGTTTATAACCTGCTTATTTCCAGGAAAGATTTAGGGCATTAAGATTTATAAGGGAAGGAAGGGCCAGAGAAAAAAGGTAGGGAAGAAAGGACAATGCCTGACTGGTGAGAGATGGGTGGAGCAGCATCTTTGGCAGCTAGAGGGTGGTAGTGGTGGGTTGAAAGTGTGAATCAGGTCATTTTAGCAGGGGAAGAGCTCATGAAATTTAGGTCATCCGAAATGGGGGTGAGAGAGAGAGAGAGAGAGAGAGAGAGAGAGAGGGAAAAGGAGAGAGGAAGGAAGGGAGGAAGGCCGGGGAGGAGGGTACCCTCTCTCAGCCTTTGTTATGTACTTACTAGTAACCTTACTAGGGGCAAGCTCAAAGCAGATGCGTCATTTCTCTGCAAATCAGCTTTGGGATGTTTTTATGTACAGACATTTTATTTATATTAATTTCAGGTCAATGATACCTTTGGTAGGAGGATGACAAAGACTTTCCTGTTTTCTTCCATGTCTTTGTGGAAATGGCAAGATTTTGGGAAGCAGTGGATAGAACAGAGGGCATTTGTAAGGGCCACATTCCTTGTTCTGATTTTTGGGTCATTTAGAATTTTCACGCCCATCATTCTGTTCTTTGTTCTCTTAGCACCTAGCTTTCTGATTGTACAATATTTTTGTAGTTATTAACAGTATAATTATTATGCTATGTCATTTTTGCCACATATCCTGGGAAAAATTTCCTTCCCTCCCTCTCCACCTCTCTCCCTCCCGCCTTTGCCTTTTTTTCTTTAGCACATTCCTGGGCCGGTGTGCTTTGGAGCCTTCTCTGCCATTGCTGCACTTTCACTTGCCAGCACCACTTCTCGATTAAGCACTAAAATGTACATATGCACTTCAGAACCTTTTGATGTAATCTCCTTGGTGTGGTGGGGACCCTCTCCAGTTGTTTTGAGTGCACTTACTGGCACAGCGTGTACTATCCATTGTCGTTTGGCTGTAAATTCATTCAGCTTTCCCATGTGGGGAGATTTTTCACTTGGCTACCCTGAAGCTAGAGAGTTGGCTTTCCTACAGTTGTCGTTTTTCTTTAATTTCTCTCCATGTGAGGTAGTACTAATGAAATACAAAATATTTTCACAAAATAAAACTTCCAAGAAATTGAAACTATGAAAAAATTACTCATGTTCCAGCCACTCCATTAGATCGAATTTACCCCAATACTTCTGTTCTTATTAATATGCACATTTCTGGTACATAGATGTAATCACAGTGTAAATGAGTTCTTTATTCAGCTATATTCACTAACATTTTCCATGTGGTTATAATTTTCATAATTATAATTTTAATGGAAAATAATTTCTTTTATAAATTTAATAAAAATTACATAATTATTCTCAGATTCAGGGAGTGTTTAAGTGTTTAACAAAATATGAAGGTTCATCTCCCCCACAGGAAAGTAGCTACTATAATTTGTATGTTCCATGGTTTTTCCCCATTGTATTTACATGTCTGTATTAATATACAAATTTAAAAGTGTTTTATTAAGTATTGAATAAAGTAGTGTTTGTCTATCAAACATAAGTTTTAATGAGTCATGATACAATGAACATCTATATATATAATACCCAGATTTCAAAAAGACATTGTTACCATTCCTGGAGTCCTAGCATTTACTTTTCCCTCTCACCCTCTTTCTACTCCTTTCTAAGAAACTCCTAAATTTCACATTTATCATTGTGTAATTTTAAAAAGTTTTAATCCTGTACATACAGTCTTGTGTGGTTTTGAACTCTTCGTAAGTGGAATCATGCTGTATTTTGTAACTTTGCTATTTAGTGTCATGTTGTGTTCCAATAGTGAACAGTTATAATTCATTTGAAAGCCAGTTTTTTAATGCATTTTGTTGATGATGGACAGATTGTTTAAAATTACAGATAGGGGATACTTTGCGACCTTTTCCTCCAACATGCTTTTTCTGCTTAACATTATTTTAAAATATTTTCAAATGAGTAAATTTAGATCCTTTCTGGGGGGAAATGGCACTGGGGATTGAATTCACACTCAACTACATCCCTATCCCTTTATATTTTTTATTTTAAGACAGGAATTAGCTAAGTTATGGCAGCTGGGTTTAAATTTGGCAGTCCTCCTGCCTCAATCTCCTACCATGCTGGGATTACAAGCCCATGCCATTGTGTCTGGCTTTATTTATTTATTTTTAACAATATAATTATATCCTGTTTCCTAGGATGGATGTACTATTTGTTAACCATCAATTATGAGGAACATTAAGGTCTTTCAGTTTTGCTATAATATTATGTATGAGTTAAGCTTTGATATTTATACCCATAAACTCTTTAAAAAATGATATGTCAGTTTACATTTCTGTGGGTAACAGAAAGTTGTAATGTTTTGTATACTTGCCTATAATGGAACTTACTTTAGTTTTTGCTACTTTGAGCAAAAAAACCTCATCTTTTAATTTTCAATCTTGAGTTCCAGTGAGATTGTGTGCATACCTCATGTGTATGCATATACAAATTGCTTCTGTGTGTTTTCTTATTTTTCAAAAGCTCTTTTTCTTTTTGTCTTTAAAAAAAGTTCTTACTAGTTAGGAATCTGTATTTCAAGGCAGACCTTTACCAGCTATAGACATCTTCCCCTTAGATCTTTTGCTGTTTAGTTTCTTTTTTTTTTTTTTTTTTTTTTTTTTTTTTTTTTTTTTTTTTTTTTTTTTTTTTTTTTTTTTTTTTTTTTTTTTTTTGCTACACTGGGATTGAACCAGTGTCCTCACCCATGCTGGGCAAGTGCTCTCCCACTGAGGTACATCCCCAGCCTCCTACTTGAGACAGTGTCTCTCTGTGTATCTCAAATGTATACCCTGCAAACTCGAGATCCTAGAGTCTCAGCCTTATGGGTCCGGGAGTTACTGGCATGCACCATTGTATCCATCTGAGCTTTTACTTTTTCTAAGTACTTTACTGCAAGTCTGGCAGGTCTTAACTGCTTATCAGCTACATGCATTTTTCATTTATTGGTTACAAGGTCCTCAGGCAGATACTGCTGTTCCCATTTTTCAGAGAGAAAACTAAAGCAAGAAATGTAAGTAGCTTGCCTAAAGTCACACAGGAGCCAGATCCAGTGCATGGTGTTGCCTGCTCGCTGCCTTTTCCTTAGTCCTGTGTGTAGTATTGGTGCTCTCTGTCCTGCTCCTGTCTAAATCCTTTTAGGACTTCATGAAGCTGTTCTTTGCTATTCCAGACATTGTTGATCCCTTTTTTTCCTGAGTCTTTTAAAAATTAACTGTGTAGACTATCTAATTTAGTGTACACAAGAAGGTAGAAATCACTAAACCACATAGATTTGCCTGAGAATATTGAGTGATAATACAGTTTACAGTTTTTAAAGTTTCATCAGAGATTGATAGAGTGATAAAAAAATTTCTTCCCACAGTTAAGGCAACAGATTTTTTTCTCTTAGACTTTTTTTTTTTCTAAATTGAGGCATTTAAGAAATGAACAATTAGGATAGCTTCTTGTTTTGACAACTGAAGCATGGTGAAAACCTACATAATTGTATAATATGAAAAAGATCACCTCACTAAAGTCTTGTAGCTTTTAAAAAGTTTTGAAAGTTATTTAGGTACCCCATCAAATGATTTATTTTAGCAATATTTATGTCCTTTTAAAAAAATAGATACCTTAAGGATGATTGAAATTAATTCTTTTTATGTACAAGAAGTTGGGAAGCAGGCATTTCAGAACTAGCATGGTCATCAAGGGACCTGAACCCTTTCTGTTTTGTTACTTCATCATCATTAGGTTATCATTAGCACATAGTCCCAGATGGCTGTTCAGATAGGTAGGAAGGAGGAGGAAGTGTGCCAAGGACATTTCTGTTAAGGAAATTTCAAGACTAGTCCTCAAATGCTTCCAGCCATACTTAACTCCAAGGCTGTACATTCATGAAGGATGCTGGGAATTGTAGTTCTTTAAGTGGGCTTATTGTTGTCCCCAGTAGTGTGGAGTATGTGGAGGCAGGAGCCCTTAATGTTTGTGTCCACAGTATTTACTACACACAGAAAATAATATACACTTTTGTTTATGGTCTGTTACCAAATTGAGAAATAAGCCATCGTAGTGTCACTAATGAATTTCACTGAAAGTTAAGTTCCCAAAAATTTCATAGTTACACTCTTTCATTTGGGTTTAATGAATATGTCATTAACTAGTAATCTGGTTAATATGGTTAGACATGAGAATAATTTATTTAAACAATCATATACTTTCTAAAAGGTTCATAGTTACCTTGGAAATGTGTGAGATTTAACTTTAATATATAAATTGGTTAGTAGTTTCTTTCTTTGAGAGATTGTTTACATAGATTCTTGAAATAATTTTTGTCTTTTCTAGAATTTTTAAATAGAATTATATAGCATATTATATAACATATAGCATAGTTTTTGTGTCTGACTTCACATTATTTCTTAAGTAAGTCATTCCTTTTTATTGCTAAGTAGTAGTTTCCTGTACGGTATGGCATAATTTGCTTATCCATTTGTTGGTAGCTATGCAAGTTAATGCACTGGTTTTTCTGTAGGACATCTGTTTTTAGTTTTGTAAATTACTAGAAGTTTCAAACTATCACATTAAAAAAAATGGTTATGGGCTGGGGATATAGCTCAGTGGAATAAGCGCTTGCCTAGCAAGCGCAGGGTCCTGAGTTCAATCCCCAGTACCGCCAAAAAAAAAAAAAAAAAAAAGGTTATACCAAGTTATGTTCCACCAGTGCTGTGCGCTTTAGTTGATTGGCATGCTTGTAGCATGTGGTACAATCAAGTTTTAAAAAAACTTAAAGTGTTCTACAGGTGTGTTTATAAGTCCTTAATAACTAAAGAAGCTTAACATCTTTTCATGTGTACATTAAGACATTTATGTCTTCCATGAGTTGTCTCAGCCCAGTTCAAAAACTACATTATTCTTACGAGTTATAAGATTTCTTGAGATGTTGTAAACAAGTTCATTGGTAGATGTATATATTGTGGGTACTTCCTACCAACTGTGGTTTGCGCTTTCATTTTCCCAGCTGTGTTCTGTGAAGAACAATTTTTTTTTGTGTGTACTTCTGGGGATTGAACCAAGGGGTACTCTTACCATGGAACTACCCCAGCCATTCTTAGAATTTTTTATTTTTAAGCATAGTCTTGCTAAGTTACCCAGGGTGGCCTCCAATTTGTGATTCTCTTTCCTCATCCTCTTGCGTAGCTGGGATTATAGATGTGCACTGCCATGCAACTTTTATTTATTTATTTTTTGGTACAAGGAGTCAAACTCAGGACATTGTGCTTGCCAGGCAGACACTGTGTCACTGAGCTTTATCCCCAACCCTATGCAAGTTTTAAATTTTGATTATATATAATTTATTATTTTTTTCTTATTTTTATTTTATTTTTTGTCTTTTTGAGACAGGTCTCTCTATGCAGTTCAGGCTGGCCTTGAGCTCACTTTGTAGCCTAGTCTGGTCTTGAACTCACAACAATCCTCCTGCCTCAGCCTCCCAAGTGCTAGGATTACAGGCATGTGACACCATGCCCGGCTATTTTTTTTTTATGATAAGTTCACATTTTTCATGTCCTACTTAAGAAATCTTTGTTATTACAGAATAGTTTTTTTCTGATTTCTCCCAGAACTGTTATGAATTAGTATATTTAGGCATATGATCCAGTAAACCATTTTGTGTGCTCACTTGTGTGGTATGAGGGAAGGATTGAAGGTCTGGTATTTGGGGTTTAGGGTATGTGAATATCTAGTTTTAATGTCATTTGCTGAAGACTTTTAAAAAAACTGCTTGACTATTCTGCCATCTTTGTAAGAAGTTGAATATATTATGTGTATGTGTGTGCATGGGCTGTTCCTGGACTCTGTTCCTTTGATCTACATTTCCCACATTATGATGATTACTGAAATTGGATAGTGTATCTTGAAGTCAGGTAGGTAGGATAAATTTTCAAACATTCTTTTGAAAGTTGTTTTAGCTCTTTTGGGTGCTTTACTGCTCAGTGTTTTTTTTTTTTTTTTTTTTCTTTGAAGTAGAATTATTTTGCTTTGCAGTGCTTGTGTATGCTGGGCCTTGTGTGTGCTACTACAAGTGCTCTACCACTGACCTACACCCCTAGGTATTCAGTACCAGTTTTAGAATCAGCCTGTCAATTTGGGAAAAGTCCTGTGAGGATTTGGTTGGGATTATGATGAATCTGTAGGTCAGACTGGGGAGAACTGATGTGGTAATAACTGTGAATTTCTACTCCACAATCATGATCTGGCTTTCCATTTCTGTAGGACTTTTTTGGGGGTGATGGTGCTGAGAATACAGTCCAGAGCCTTGACATGCTACACAAGTCCTGTACTGCTAAGTTTTGCTCCCAGCTCTCTCTATTGCTTTAGGTCTTTAATTTCTCTCACCACTGTTTTATAGTTTTGAAGTATAGGTCTGAAATATATTTTTATCAAATGTCACTTAAGTTGTCCATGTTTTTCAGTACTATTTTAAAATATTGCTTTAAAATATTTTGTATTTGTTTACTGCCAGTATATGTTCCTCCTCCTCTTTGTCTTCTGCTGCCAACGTGTCCTCCTCTTCTGTACTGGGGTTTGAACCTAAGGCCTTTGCATTGAGCTACGTCCACAGTACTTTTTTGTTTTTACAATTTCACTCTTTAATTTTTAGACAGGGTCTTGCTAAATCACTGAGTTGCCTCAGCTGTGCTTGAGTTTGTAATCCTCCCTGCCTTAGCCACCTAGAGTTTTGGGATTACAGATGTGTGCTGTTGTACCCAGCTGCTGCTAGTTTAAAGAAATGCAGTGTTTAGAAGATCTTCTATGCTATGACTTTCTTAAACTTTATTATTATAGCTTTTCTGTAGAGTTCTTAGATTTTTGTAAATGTAAATGATGTCTACAAATAAAGGTCATCTTAAATCTTCTGTTCTAATCTGTGTATTTTTGTTGTTTTACTGCATTAATCAGGACCTACTGTGTAGAATTTTGAACATCCCCTGTAATTCTTTTTTTTTTTTTTTTTTTGAGACAAGGTCTTGCTATGTAGCCCAGACTGGTCTTGAATTTGCAGATTCTCGTACCTTAGCCTCCTGAGTGCTGGGATTATAGGTGTGAGACATGATGCCTGACTTTCCCTTTGATTCTTATTTATTTATTTGTTTGTTTATTTATTTATTTATTTATTTTTTAAATTTTTTTTATTTTTATTTTTTGCGGTACCGGGGATCGAACTCAGGACCCTGCGCTTGCTAGGCAAGCACTTATTCCACTGAGCTATATCCCCAGCCCTCCCTTTGATTCTTAATTTACAAAGTTTTTATAAAAACCAGGAATGGGTGTTTAAATTTGTAAATTTTTTCCTGAGCATCCATTGAGATGATCATAGGTTTTCTTCTGTTAAAATAGTGAATTACATTATGAATTTTCTAATGTTCAACAAACTTGAATTCCTGAGATAAGCCCTAGGTTCACAGTATTATCATTTCAATATATTATAAAATTTGATTTACTAGTATTTTGTTAATTTTTACATCTGTGTTCAAGAAGAGTATTGGCATGTAGATTTCTTGTGGTGTCTTTGTTTGGTGTTGGTATCACAGTAATGTTGATTTCATAAAATGATTTGGGAAGTACTCCCTGCTTTGCTTTCTGAAAGAGTTTGTGTAGGATGTTAGAATTCACCAGTGAAGCTGTTTTGTCTTGAAGATGTCATTGTGGGAAAATTTTAAACTGTGATTTTCATATTTTTAATAGATATATAGCTGATCAGATTTTCTTTTTTATGTTTGGTAATGTTTTTCAAGAACTTTGTGTAAGTAATATTTGTTGACAGAAATACTGATTTCTTTGTTTCAGTGTTTTCAGGATGTGTAATAATGCCTCTTCTTTCATTCCTGAATTTTGTCTTTCTTTTCTCTTGATTAGTTTAGTGAGACTAATTTTATTAATCTTTTTGAAGAACCAGCTTTTTGTTTAAGTGGTTTTATCTCTGGTTAATATTTCATTTATTCCCTTTTCTACATGATCTGCCTTTACTTTGTTTAATTTACGTTTTTATAGCTTCTGATAGTAAAAGCATAGAGCAATGCTTTTTATAACTTTATAATATAAATATTTAAAGCTATAAATTTGTCTTTGAATTGTTTCAATTATATCTTACACATTTTGATACATGTATTTTTTGTTCTCAGTCAGCTCAGAATACTTTCTAATTTCCTTTGTGATTTGTTCTTTGCCTCAAGTGTTATTTAGAAGTATTAATTTCCAGATTTACAGGGAATAGAAGAGTTCTAGATTTTTTGTTTTTCATTTAATGTTGAGAGATTTCAATTCATAAAAATATATTGTTTTTTTAATGCCTTGGCATATGGTTTCTTTGGTGAATGTTCCAGGTGCATTTGAAAAAAAACTATTCTGCTGTTGCTGGTATCATGTTTTATAAATTGTCAGTTTGGCTTCATTGGTTGACAGTGTTGTTCATGTTTTCTATATTGTATTGATTTTCTGTCTACTTGTTCTGTTGCTGAGAGGAGACCTATTGAAATCTCCGATTACAGTTCTGGTTTTTTCTCTTTCTTTATTTAGATATATCTGTTTTTGCTTTATGTATTTTGAAACTTTGTTTTTAGGTGCCTACTCAATTTGAAGTTATTTTTATATTTTCAAGGACTGCCTTTATTTATTTTTTTTGGTGGGGGGAGGGTCTTAATATAGCTTAGGTTGGCCTCCAGCTTCTTGTGTAGGTCATGCTGGCCTTAAGGTCAGGACCCTCTTGCCTCAGCCTCTTGAATGTTGAAATTGCCGGCATGTGTCACCTCTGACATAATATCTTTCTTTCTTTGATCACTTTTAAGATTTTTATTGCTGAGTTTCAAAATTTTTATATTTATGTGTTTTGGTCTGGTTTTCTTTGTTTATGCTGCTTGAAGTTCACTGACCTCCCTGGATCAGAGATTGTTTCTTGAAGTTTGGAGACAGTGGCCATCACTCAGAAACTTTTTGTGTCTCTCCCACAACCGTTCTGGGATCTTAATTGCAAATATGTTAGATTGCTTGATATTACTCTGACTGCAGACGTCACTTTAGCTTTGCTTACTATTTTTCCAGTTTTTTACAGATTTCTCTGTTCTTTAGTTTACATACTATATATTGTATGTTTTAAAGTCTCTGGCTTCCTTTCTGACAGTGCCTAATCTGTTCTTAAACCTATTCTGTGAATTTTTCATTTCAGATTGTGTGTGTGTGTTTTGTATCCTGCACTCATGTCTCTAATGTATTTGTATTTTGCTTTAAATCCTTGATATTTGTAATAGCTATTTTTAAAGTGCCGGTCTGTTAACACTCATTTTTGGCTCTGTTTCTGTTCAGTGAAATGGTTCTTCTCGTCATGGGTCCTGTTTTGCTGCTTCTTTGAATGTCTGGTATTTTCTTACTGGTTGGTATACACGGTGAATACTGTGTTGCTGCAAGTCTTTGGATTTTCTGTTTCTTTTTTGTTTTGGTACCAGGAATTGAACTCAGGACCTTGCACTTCTCAGGCAGGTACTTGTGCCACTGAGCTATATCCCTGGCCTGGTTTGTTTTGTTTGTTTGTTTGTTTTAAATAATTTAATTTTGGCTGGCAGTTAATAAGATCAACTTACTATT
Organism: Dinomys branickii; assembly: GCA_004027595.1. Classification (NCBI taxonomy): domain Eukaryota; kingdom Metazoa; phylum Chordata; class Mammalia; order Rodentia; family Dinomyidae; genus Dinomys; species Dinomys branickii. Next base: position 37,952 of record PVLD010003357.1, on the reverse strand, counting down.
ATTATTGCTTTTTATTTTGGAACTTGATTATGAAAGTAAATAAGTGTAACCCTTATGTTAGGGTTAGTTTTCTCCTTATGAGCTATGACCTGTAGTCTCTTTAGTAATCATGGTATTTAACAATGTTTTTCTCATTGTGGCTGTTTAGGACTTGACTGTCTCCCAGCTCTTGGAATGATACCTTTGTAGTAATTTCTTGCTTGGCCTTGTTGAAGTTTACTCTTTAAATGTACAGCATAGCATTTAGGCAGAGTTTCAGAAAAATCTTGTCAGACCCCTGTTTGTTTTTTTTCCTTGCTTAATTCTCTTCTTTGTGGTGGTATACCCCACAGATTTCAGCAGCCTCAACTTTTGTGGGTTCACCCCATTTGTTTTCCACCTCCCAGGGATCTAGCTATGCCCTGCCTGTTGTATAATGCCCCAAATAGTAATTTTATATTTTTGGTCTAGTCCTTTTTTTTTTTTTTTTAATAGTGGGAGGCAGTTCTGGTTCTTATTCTTGTATTTTAATTTTTATTTATTGTTGTTTTTTGAGATAGAGCCTTGCTATATAACTTAGGCTGGCCTTGAACTCACTGTGTAGCCCAGGCTGAGTCAAACTTCAGTGATTCTCCTCACTCAGCCTCCCTAGTGCTTGTATTACAGGTGTGTGTCACCACATTGGTTTTTACTTGTACAGTATTTTAAATGTCACAGTATTTGCCTGTGTATGTTATCCTTGTTCAGAGGTCAGCAAAACCAGAGTATAATTGTTTCAGATTGTAGGCCATTCAGTCTCATTTGTAACACTATCTTTGTAGTGTGAAAGCAGCCTTGGAAGTAAATGAATGGGTATATTTGTATGCTAATAAGACTTTATTTACAAAAAGAGATGGTCATCCTGCAGCCCACAGGCCAAGGCCAATCATGTCCAACTAGCTCTTGATGTTTGAAGTCATTCTAGGGCATCTTTGCCTCCTACCTGCCACCTTCTCTGTAACCTATCATATCTGTGGTTAACTCCAGACCTTTTTTTTCCCTTGAGATAGCTTTCATTGTTGTTTTAGTCATGTTTTTTTTCCCATTTGGTTCTGTTGCTACCACTTGAGACTGTGCTGAGCAAATCTAATTAATTTTCTACACATCAGTCTTTCATGTAATAACAGTTTTAAAGAACTTCACAATCTTAGCTGCTCATTAAGTTCCTTCAGCGGTTTTTTTGAAACCATACTGCATTCTTCCATTACACTTTTGCTACCATGTTAATTTGTCTGAAAGGCTTGAACATGATTTTACATAGTGGGTAGCCCTGTGTAATGTTTAGGTTTCCTCACTCATTTCTTCATCTTTTTTTAATTAGTTCATTTTATTTAGATTTCTCTCAAGGGGTAGAGCTAGGAGTTGAAAGCAGCAGTGACTAGTGACTGGATGAGCTGGATCTGTTATATAGGATCTAAATATTATACTTTTATTAATGTAGCTTAATATGCCAACTTTTAAAATTAGCAGCTTCATGTTGTGTTAAGCTTACTGTCAAAGAACACTTCAAATCTTTTCACTCATACTTGTGCCAAACAACTTTTCCTTTCTATCTTCCTGTTTTGGTACTAACATTGGCAAACTGGGGGGGGGTAAAAATAAAATTACACTTTAGGAAAAAGACTATGAATTATATATATGTTGCACACGTTAGAAAGCATTTCTATGTCCAAGTCTAATTGAACAGAGGAATATCACATTGCATTGCTCATGAAAGAACTGGTCAGATGTGCTAGCATACTGCAGAGAGCATCCCAGGCCAGAGTGCAGCTCTGTAGAGTGAACAGCACCAGATGGGGGGAGCAGTGCAACTGAAGTGTATCTCTCTTTGCCCAGCTGGAGTTTTAATAGCACAATAGAGGAGAGAAACAGACAGTAACATCAACACTGTTATTTTAACATATGATAAATAACCATTTGGCTTTTGCCACACAATTTATGGGGCACTAAAGTGTTCTTAAGCATAGGAATTGTCAAGAGTAAGCATGTAAAATGATGTATATGAATTGTCAACTTATTAATAATTTTATATTAAATAGATTCTTACTACATTTTAATTTTGTTTAAATTTCACATCCTCCCCCCCACGCCATTAAACTTTTACAAAGTTAAAGAATCAAATAGTTCACAAGATTTATAAGAATTGGACTCTCTTCTCCTTCAGAGGCAGACACTTTCTTTTCTTGTCTTGGTTCTTTGATTCTTACTTAAATGTTTCTAAGTACTAAGCTAATCATACTGTTAGGTTTTTAATTCTAGATCTTGGAAGTGAATGGGACTTTGAAAGTGAGGATTTAGCACATTCTATCTGCTTCGTATAAAGCACATACACCTTTTCCATCTGTTTTGCCAAAATAATTGTAAATTTGATTAGATTATTATTTAGTGTTAACATTTTGATCATGTTAATAGCAGAACCATCTAATGTACCAAACTCTGATTGCCTTTCCTTTTCTGTCACTTGAAGGTAGTAATTATGTTTTTTTCCCTAGACTTTTAACTTTCTTTGTATTTTTTACCAACTTATTTGCAAACTCTCCTCCTATTGTCCAAAATTCCTTTAAGATTCTCAGTTATGTCAAGTATTTTATCAGTTTCTTCTCCTATAGGAGTCTTTCCTGGAGCTATCTGACCTCTTAAAAATCTAGAGTGGTGCATACTTGATAAGCAGGAATCATCATTGTAATCTAAGGGTTTCTTTTGTTCCTTCCATATTGGTTCTTTTTCTCAGATGTTGTAATTTCTTACTTCATTTATTCCCTCTGCTTCTATTGTGTTTGAGAACTTGTATGTTCGTAGTTGTATTTATTTATTGGTGTGTGCCTTGCTTATTTTTGAGACAGGGTCTCACTGTATAGTTCAGGGTGGCCTTGAACTCATGATATAGCTCAGGCTGGCCTTGAACACATACTGATCCTCCTGTCTCAGCCTCCTGAGTGCTGGAATTACAGGCATGCACTACCATGTCCAGCAAAGTTGTGTTTATTTTCCTTCTGTACAGTATTTGCTAGTATAGATTGCCGTATTTACCATATTTGGAAATATAGTTTAGGATTTTGGAGTTGTTGCACCTTTGCCTTTTTGATTTTGGAATTGCTGTTGAGAAATAAGAAATTCTTCTGGTGGGACAAAAAAAATATTCCTGATACAAAAGTATGTGACCTCTTTTTACTATATAGAAACTGGAAGAATCTTCTGTGTCTGCCATGTGCTAAAAGCTGACAATAATACACTTTCTCTGATTATCTTAGTAAGTTGTTTTGGGTATCCAGAGAGCTCTTTCAGTCTATAAATTCAAATTCTTTTCTTCCTGGACAGTTGTTATGAATTATTTTATTGGTCATTTCCTATCATTTTCTCTTTCTGAGAGCTTTTTTTTAGCTGTACGTGTTAGGGGTAAAATCCAGGACCTTGCACATGCAGGGCAAGTGCTGTACCACAGAGTTACAGCCCAGGGCTCTGAGAAAGCTTACTTTCAGAGTTTAGCTTTCTGGGTTATCCCCTAATATAATACCCCCGGCCCCAACTTCGATTTCTGTTGATTTGCTTTATTTGCTGGAAGATTTCCTAAATTTCTCTTATACACATTTTACTAAGTTTTGTAATTTTTGGTGTCATTATGTAAAGCTTTTCCAGAGCTTTCTTTTGATTGTCTCTCCTGGCATAGTATCTTGTTCTTGTTTTGATGGTTGTACTTTTTAAAAACATGTCTAAGAGTATTAATGATCGGTGTTTCTGAAGTTTGTTCTCCAATGTAGTCTGTTTCCTCTAAGTCACTTCTACTTGTTTTTGTCTCTGTACTTGCTCGGTGGTTTTCATCCATTATTTGGTAGTTCTTGATAATGTTCAGGGATGGTTGATTTAAAAAAAGCTTAAGTTCTGAATGTGAAGTAGGTTTGTTTTCTGTGCATTTTATTTGAAGATGGTATTAGTATTTTGAAGTCTTTCACTGCAGCTGTTAAAATTTCCCACGGAAGACTTCTTGAGGCTATTTTCTATGGGATGAGGGGTCTTCTACTAGCATTCTGGGTGCTTAGAGGGCAGTGCGGGAAGGGATGGCTCTTGCCTTTCATTCTGTGCATGTTCACCTCGTCCATCCTTTGTTTTCACTATGGTTCCTTGCTTTCAGGCTCCCCCACCTCCCTTCCACGTCCACATAGCCTTTGTTTTTTTGTCTCCAGATAATACTCTTCAATTTGCTGGGATGGAGAAGGCATAGTAGCTCAGTTCTGTGTATCTCAGTAGAGGTACCTGAGCATCTCAGTGCCTGTTAACAGGCTTTAACTAGTTCGCCTATTTTATCTCCCCATTACACTGCCTTTCAACCCTACTACCAAAGGTAAAATATATCTAAAATTCTTGAGGCTGAGGGGAACTGTGTCAATTGGAGTGTATTTCCACTTTCTCCATGTCTCGTGTTCTATTTTCTTAGGTATCACACATTTCTTTACTTCTTGAGCATCTGCTGCGTAGCTTTTAAAATTGGATGCTGTTTCCTCTTGTGTTCTACATACTACTATGATTTTATAATTAAAAAACAACAAAAAAAGAAACGTCTTCATTGATGTTTTAGAGGGATTTAAGAGAGCAAAAGCAGATGTGAATGTTTACTCTGCTGTCTTTACCTTGAGTAGGTGAGTTATGTTTTAACAGACGTTTTCCATTATATGTGACACTTCTTTTCCTTGCTGTGATTCCAGTCAAGAGGTGACTGAATATGTTTACTGTTTCCTTGATGTTTTCAAGCAGTTATCCTATCACAGAAGGCTGTGAGGTTAGGCAGATTTGGAACTTCCTAGGGCGTTTTTGTTAGCTGCAAATGATCATAGTGTCTTTTCTGCACACCATTCTACAACCTACCCAGGGTTGATGTTAACTATAATGGTACTGTAGTTTGAGGACAATTTCTTTCAACTGTTCTTACAATTCTGAATTTCTTCTGGCAGCTCTTCTCATTTTAAGACATCTAGTAAGGGTTCTCTTTCATTTATAAGTTGCCTTTGTGAGTGGGATGTAATTAGGCTGGACCAGGAGACTTGAACTCATTTATAGTATGTAGGTCAGGCCTATCACCTTACAGCTCCTGAAGCTGAGGCACCCTGAGGGGGAATAGATTTCCTAACATCATGTAGGTAAATTGTTGAAGAACCAGGCCTAGAACCTGTATCTTCTGATCTCTAGCCTGTGTTCTTTTCCATGATATGACATTCTGGGTTTGTTTTTAGCAGTACATCTGTTAATTTTATTCTGTTTCTTGATGTCTGAACATAGCTTTATTTCTTGGAAGTGTTTATTTTGTTGGTCCTGAGGAATCTAGTTGTGATTGGTCACAGCAAATAAATCGTTTTCTATTGGGAGAATTTATAAGCTGATACACTTCTTTGCTGTGTTGTACCTAAAGAACAGGACATTAAGAAACAGTATAAATTTTCTTTAAATCACATTTATGTTGTTAGGAAGTGAATTTACCCTGATTTTCTTATAATCTGTTTAATTAGAACCATTTTGAACTGACTGTAGTGCTTCAGTTCAATTTTTAGACAATTTTGATTGCCTGTATAGGAGATGCAAGCCATTTCTGAGCAAGCTTTCCTCTTAGCCTCTTTTGCTCGGGGAATAGTTATTTTCTTGTTTTGTCTACACAAACCCTCTAAGAACTACATTGTGTAGATACTGTCTCACAGTGATAACATGTAAAGGAAGGTTTAGAATTATCTGAGAGAAGTAAGTCTGTTATGTTCATGGGCTGTCATGAGTGTGGGTACTGATTCTAGTTTTCTTAATACCTCAGGAAGACTAAAGAAAGATTCATGAACTTTCTTAAATTAGAAAGTATGGCTATGAGCTCTAGTCATTGCTAAATTGAGTTGATGACAGTTTCTTTGTACTATTTTATAATCCTCGAGGGCTAATTTTTACCATTAGTCCTATTAAGCAGTATGGCAGAATGGAAAGAATTTATGCTTTAAATTCAGTTAATGGTTTAAACCAGTTATATTTAGTATGTGCCATTGCCATTTTTATGGCTGTGGGAGAATTATTTGACCTTTTGGGGTCTTGATTTCTTTAGCTGTTTGGTTGGAAAGACTGAAGAGTATGTGTGAAGACCCTAATATAGTGCCTAATACTAAAACTTAGATACGTAGAGCTCTGTAGTCCTGTTACAGTGGTGGGTTATGATTACACATGCGAGTATACTACACCTGTTTCTGGTACATTTTAATGTCATCTTTTGTGTGTATGTCTTTTTTTTTTTTTTTTTTTGAGATAGAGTTTTGCTGTGTAGTTCAAAGCTGGTCTTGAAGTCACTACTGTATAACCCAGGCTGGCCTCCAATTTGAGATCCAGTAGTCTCAGTCTCCCAAGTTCTGGAATTACAGGCATGTACCACCACACCGAGCTAATTTCATCTCTCTGATTCTATGCACTATTTTTAAAACCATGTAACTTTAAAATTAAATTTATTGGTACATTGTAGGTATACATAATGATTACATTCATCACAGGGAATTTGTATCTGTACATAACTTTATTCTTTTTTCCCCATTCTCTTACCCTCCTTTCAACCCTTCTTCCCTTTCTTATTTACAAAAGCTTTGTTTCCATTTTTTTCTTTTCTCTCATTTTGTTTTTCTTTTCCTTCCCTTCCTTTCGCTCTCCCCATTCCCAAGATTCCCTTCCTATTTGAACATTTGCTTTCTGTTTCACAGTATCTGTTATACATTTTGGTTCTTACTTACACTTTTGGTTTCTTGCATTAGAGAAACAATGAGATATTTATGCTTGTGTATATGACTTATTTCACTTAAGAGAATGGTCTCAAGGTGCATCCATTTACCTAGTAATGTCTCAAGAGTATCCTTCTTCATGGTAGAGTAGTACTTCATTGTATATAAAAACACCACAATTTCTTTCATGAATTCATCAGCTGATGGGCACTTGGGCCATTTCCAAGATTTGGTTATTATAAACTGCTGCTATAAACATGGGTATGCATATATTACTGTGATATGATGCTTTTAATTCTTTTAGGAAGATAACAAGAAAGGCAATAGTTGAGTCTAATGGAATGTCTAGTCCTAGTTTTTTGAGAAATCTCCACACTGACTTCCACTGTAAAACCATGTAATTGTAAACAAATATAATTATACATTTGTTCATCTTTTTGACACAAATAATTGCATTTTTATGATAATTTGAATCTAGAAATAATTTAAAGGTTTGCTTCAAAATATTTTAAACCATTAGATAAAGATTTTTGTGTTTTGGAGATACATGTTTATGAGAAATTTGGACAGAAGAGCTTGGATGGGATTGATTTTAAACTATAAACATGATTGTATATGAAGACATTTTAATATAATTAGATACACATCCATGATGGAAATTTTTTCTTGGATAGTTTCAGTAACATTGTTTTTCCTTTTATCAAGGATTAATTGAAAATTTAAATCTAGATCCTCAAATATCCATTTTCTACCTGTAATGGATAGAATATTATCTTTTTATTAAGCTTGATTGGTATTTTATTGTGATGTTTTCCAGTGATAATTGGTATAATACTTAATTCCAGCTTTAAAGGAAGTAAATTGTTTTAAAAACAATTGAACATTTTTCAGTTCTTTGGGCTGAATTACTTACCAAAGTTTGGTAGTTCTACTGTTGTTTTACTTGCATTTGTGATATATCACTTGCTAGGACAACTTTGTAAAGAACATAATAAGGTGGGTAGTGTCTGCCCTTGCCTCTGAAAGCATGGAAGTACTGATGTGAACAGTGGAAGTGCCAGGGTTAGAAAACCCTTCTGAAGCAAAGCCAAAAGGTTTTGTCTGCTGAACTGTGCTGGGTGTTACTGGTGAAAGGGTTCTTGTGAGTAATTCACTGTGCATAGATTTTCTTGTATTCATGCATTTGATGTTTAAATCTCTGATTTATCTTAATTTTCTAACTCTTTAAATATGGCTGATGTCATCATTAATGGTTCATATGTATAGTTTCAATTTTATTCCCCTCTTCTCTTTCCTCCTCTGACCTAAATCATTAGGCACAGGACCCTTTTTTTTAAGTTGATAATAAGCCTTGTACTTAGCTTGTCTGATTTCAACTACCCCCTTTTATTTTTACTTGTTTTCTTTTGACATTTATTTAAAAATTGATGTTAGGCCTTCTGATTAAAATAGACATTGTTTTTATTTGAAGAAAAGGAATTTGTCTGGTAAGTGGACAGAGGTATGAACAAGTTAAAGAATAGTAGTAGTACTACTACTAGTATGATAATAATATCATTTATGTTTTTGCATGTGCCAGACACTGTCCAAAGATATATATGTGTGTGTGTGTATGTATATATGTGTATATATGTATATACATATACATGTATATATATGTATATATATGTGTTAGTAATTCCTCGGTGTATCAAGTCTATGGATGCTTAATCTTTCATATAAACATAGCTTTTGTATATAGTCTATGTATTTCCCATTGTATACTTTAATTCATCTCCAGACTACTTATAACTAAAGCAATATGAACAGGTGTGATAGTGTATTATTAGAGAATAATGACAAAAAATGTACATGTGGAACACAGCCATGGCTTTTTCTTAGTATTTTCTTTTTTTTTTTATTTTTATTTTTATTTTAGAAACATAAAAGTACAAAAACATATTGACAAACAGACACCCATTATCATAGAAAATAGTACAATCACAACTAATCTATAGACAAGGTGATATGGTCTCAACAGTAGTTGTTGCTTTATCCATTGATATCTTCGAATTGTAGATGTATGGACCCATATTTCTTAGTATTTTCTATCTGTGATTGGTTGAATTTAGGGACACTGAAAGCACAGATGGGAGAGCTGACCTTATACTAACTCATTTAGTCAGCAACTCTGTGAGTAAGCACTGTTACCCTAATTTTACAGGTCAGACAACTTAATGTCAGAGATCGTATAACTTGCTAAGTACTTGCATACATACAGCTAGTGTGTAAAGAGCTGGGATTTAAACCCAGGAAGGCTGTTGTTAAGTTATACCCTGATTGGGTATGTGATAGTAATTTCCTTAAGGTGTAAGAAGGACTATAAATTAGTAGAAGGATATATCCTTCTGTTAAATTGGTAGGGTTTTTGTTTTTGTTTTTGAGAGAGTCTTGGCTAGGGTCTTGCTATGTGGTTCAGGTTGGCCTTGGACTCACTGTATAGCCCAGAGTGGCATTGAATTTGCAGCTATCTTCCATCCTCAGTCTCCTAAGCATGTGCCACCATGCCTGGATAATTGGCAGGTATTTTAAAAGATACAGTTTGAGAGGATATTGTTTATATCAAAGGGACCACCAAATTGAAAAGCAGTGTGATAGGAATTATCATGAATCTTGAAATACTATTCTTTGACTGCTAGTTTTATATTAAGCAGGCTCTCTTAAGGAAATAATCAGGAAGATAAGAGTGTTTCAGGTTGTTCAACGGTTCTAATAATTATTTTTGTTTTTGGTACCAGGAATCGAACTCCAGACCTTGCACTTGGCATGCAGGTGCTTGTGCTACTGAGCTATATCCCTGGCCCTCAGTTCTAATTAATTATAATAGGGGAGCAAAAATGTGGTCTAGTTGTTACAGGATGGTTAAATTATTTTCTCCATACAGTTAATAGAATATTATGCAAACATTAAATACTGTTTTTGAAGAATACTTAAAAATGTATAAAACTTACAGTAAATAAAAAAGCAAGATGTAAAACCAGTATGATTTCAATTCTAGTATATGTGCTTCTGAAGTGAGTACTGATTTGAACTTTAAAAAAATATGTACAGAAAAGCAACATATAATAAGGTACTAACAACTTTCTGGTGTATTATTTGAGAACTTATTATGTGCATGTGTGTTTATGTGTGTGTGTGTGTGCAGGGGCATGTGCATGTGCTGGAGGTTGAACTTGGGGCCTCGTACATGCCAGGCAAGTGCTCTGCCACTGAGCTATACCTTCAGCTATGGAACCTTTTTTTACATTAGTAACGTAGTATTTTCATATTCAGAGGAAATCATGTGGCTTATACCAGAAAGCCTAAATGGTACCAATACCAGCTATTATGAAAAATGTTCAGTAAGATTAGATTTCCATATCATAGATATAAAGGAGTGTAGCTAAATTTCAGGCAGTATTGTTTGGATATTAAAGTTTTAAAATTTGGATTGAAGAAACAGTATTTTTTTGCTGCTTAAACACGATCTTTATAGTGATTGTTAGTGCTTTAAACTTGTTTCATGTATTCCAGTAGAAGATACGACTATCTTTCTACCTACTGGTATTTGTTTTTTGAAAAAGAATTTGTTGACAAAAATGTTTGACTTTGCGGGGGAGTAGCTTAAGGAGTAAAGACTGAACGCCAGGGCCATGTGGGCTGTTTGATACAGAGTTACCTTGTGAATCCTTTTACTCCCAGTTTTGAGTACACAGTTAACAGTTTATAGCTGCTTGGGGGATTTAGCTTTGTTTTGTGTTGAAATATCTTTGAAATTACTTCCTTATATCTAATCTTTAAGAAATTTTAAAATATAAATGTGTGTATTAGAACAAAGTTAGTTTCTGTTCTCTGCTTGTTTAAAGTTACCATGTTTTAAAATGTGTTTTAGAAACAAAAGACTAAACTACATTAGGGAATTGTTATAGAAGCAACGCTTTGCTGCATGCTGCATGTTAAGTAACATGAATAAATTGCTGATAACTGCGTCAGTTTTGTTAGCAGCTTCTTCCTAAATAGCCTTTTGGCATTTGTGATGAAGTACTGTGATACTGCATGCTAACAGCTTTCCTGATTCAAAAGATTTTTAAATGTAGCTTCTGAATGGGAAGAAATCAAGGATAGCATTTAAGAGAAATTATTTTTCTTCCATAGGTTGAGCATCCCTTATCTGAAAAGCTTGGGACCAGAAATGTTTGAGGTTTTGGAACCTTCTTTCTTTTCTTCTGATTTTGTAATATTTGCACAGACTTTCTGGCTGACATCCCTAATTTGGAGAGTTTTGAACTTTGGATTTTTGGATTAGGGATGCTCAACTTGTGTACACTTACTTTTAAACTATCTGGTTTCTGAAAATAATTTATGAGTTAAGTAAGGGATAATGTAGAAAGTGGTTTTTATATTTACATTAAATGTTGAAGTAAATAGATTGAACAGCAAATAATTTTATTTTGGAATTTAATATAAAGAAGAACATAGAAACCTTACCTTGCCCTCTTTCAAGAATTGTTGGCATATGTTCTTCATAGGGAAAAATTTTGTGATGTGAGGCTTAGAATAAATAGTTACTTTAGCAAGCTTGTTTTTCTCCGTGGAAAGTTTTCTTTTAGTGGTCTGTTAGTAAAAAGTAAAATGAAAAAAATTTTTTCTTTTCTTTTTCCAGGCTGAACTCACAGGAATCAAATGGCGTAGGTACAATTTTGGAGGGCATGGGGACTGTGGACCCATAATTTCAGCCCCAGCCCAAGATGATCCAATCCTGTTAAGTTTCATCCGCTGTCTGCAAGCCAACCTGCTGTGTGTATGGCGTCGAGATGTCAAACCAGATTGCAAGGAGTTATGGATATTCTGGTGGGGAGACGAGCCCAATCTTGGGGGTGTAATACATCATGAACTGCAGGGTAAGGATTTTTTAAAAAACTATTTGTATCATATTTTTTTGGAACAGTGGTAAAGTTTGAAAAAATTAAGATTCCAAAATGTTTAATAATGGGTGTATCAGAAAAAAGGAAAAAAAAAACACTCTCACTCTCCTTCCTCCAACCCCTAATTTTTTCTCAGATTTCTCTTGTCTTTTTCCAGTCATGCTGAGAATTAGAACCTTGTGAAACTGCTATTGTTAAAGGAAAGTATTCTGTCCCCTGGGTGTGTTGGGGTGGAAACAAGGCTAAGAATCCACTGTTTTTAAATAATAGTGTATTGTGAATAATTAGCAGGGCAGTGAAATGAACAGAATTGCTTTTTCTTGGACTGTGGCTGTTGTGGTTCATTGCCAGCTGAATTTTTGATGGAGACTGAAAAGTAATACAAGAACTTAGTGCAAGATGTTTTGGACAAAATTATGGGATGATCTTATAGAGTATTTGGAGAAAGATTATTATAAAAGATCTGGTCTGATGATTATAAAGGGTCTTAGCAGATTTTTCCTTTCTTTGTTCCTGCATTTTATGGAATTCAGTGATTGCAGGAAATACTGGCTCAAGTATTGACTAATTTTAACTTTGGATACAATCTGATATCTGGGAACTTTGAATTAATGTAAGAGCTTTATTATTTTAAGCAGCTTTTTATAGGGTTATAACCAGGGAAATTTCATCATTAGTTTTTGTTTCTGGTAAAAGTTTTTACCCCCTTTGCAGTGGCTTCTCTCTAATATGCTGTGAAATTTTTCTAAATCAAAACTAATTCTAATCTTTAAAGTGTTACTGCTTTTGACTTAGTCTCCCGGAGTCCACTTTTATCTCTGTACTACTCTGTATTTTTTAAATTTGTGGTTGAAAACGTTTGGGTAGTGTCAGAAATGTTTTGTTAGTGGTTGTTACTATTTTTTAAAGGAAGGAATAAATCTAACTAACTGTAGCATGTATCTGTGGGTTTATTCTAAAGGTCCTAAATTTGCTTGCTGGATTTCCTGCCAACTTTTTGACACTTTCCTAACTTCTCTTGGCAGCCATTTTTAAATCTGTGACGTCTCCTGCCACAACAGCTAGGAGGCGGTAAACCACAGTGGATTAATGTAAAGCTACTCTATTTGCTTTCTGGTCCATTTAACTCAGGTCTTTGGCCTGATTATTTTTTAGGGTGTTTGCTTTCTAAATATCAAAGCTTTTTCTAGGTGAGAGTGCATATTTAGCTGGTTAATCAGAAAATATCAAGACTTACTTTTCATCAGAAAGTTTATTCATGTAATTACTTGCTAAGTCAGGTAAAATTGTTAGAACCTCTAGATTTCATTTACAAACTTATAAAACTGAGATACCCTCTAGAACATACTTATAACATTTCTGTTTGTTGGTTTAAATGTGAAAACATCTATTCGCTTGAAGTTTTTTTTACATGTAGAAAGATACAGCCTTTCTTTTTTTCTTTTCTCCTGTATTTTTTGAGGTTTTTTTGTGATTCTCATCTTCCATTCTCTATTTCATATTGATTCTCTTGTGTCTTAACTTAAACTTTTCTTTTTTTTTTAAGGCAAGGTTTCACTATGCAGTTCAGGCTGGTCTGGAACTCACTTTGTAGCCCAGGCAGGCCACAGACTCACAGCAGTCCTCCTGCCTTAGCCTCCTGAGTGCTGGGATTACAGGCTTGGGCCACTAGGCCCATCTGAACATTTTTGTAATAGCAGCACAATTATTTTGTAATGATGAGGAAACCGAATCCTGTTAATTATACTTACTTAATTAATGTGTAGTTTAACTATACCAGCAAAGAAAATTATCACTGAAGTTAGACATTATTGTTATTTCTTTTTTTTTTTTTTTTTGCGGTACTGGGGATCGAACTCAGGACCCTGCGCTTGCTAGGCAAGCGCTTATTCCACTGAGCTATATCCCCAGCCCATTATTGTTATCTCTGATTGGCTTAGTTAACTCTGTTAACAAAAAGGTATATACTACTTAAATTTTTTAGCTACAAAGTTAGCAAAACATAGAACCACAAAAATATAGAGAAGAAAAAAATATTAAAGTCTGAAACAGTGTGAATACATAATATGTTTATGTATAAATAATTGATACCATGTTGTTTTGTAACTGTTTTTTCATTTACTAATCTGTTGTGAATATTTTCTCATGAGAGTGATTGCTTTTATTCTTTTTTAATTTGAGTTTCAAAACTGTGTAAATTGTTTATCCTTTATGTGCCACCTGGAGATTACTGTAGTGAGAGAACATCTGTAACAGTTGAGTGAGTCTCTTCCCTTTAATAAGTTGAATTTTGAGGAAATTATTAGATATAATCATATGAAGGGCCCATTTTTGTATGTGAAATTGGTTGGAAAGGATAATGTATAACTCAACCTAGTATTAGGAAATACGTGAAACTTAATTTGAAAAATGAGTGGTATAATAACCTTATTTCAAGTAAGTTGGACTGTGATAGAGCACTCATTAAAGAACAAAGAATGCAAAGGGAATATTTTAGTTAGTAGTCATACAAATTGAGGATACTTAGGAATCTATTCTTTAATGTATTTGAATCATTTCATTTGGGTAAAATAAATTTTATCTGAATCTTTTTAGCAGACTCTAGAGATAAACACAGTGTTTAATTTATTTAATAGTACTAGGGATTGAACCTAGGACCTTCACGTAGAGCTATATCCACAGTCCTTTTTTATTTTGAAATAGTCTTGTTAAGTTGTCAGGTTTGGGCTAAAACTTGTGATCCTTCTGCTTCAGTCTCCCACAGTGTTGAGATTACAGGTATGAGCCACCATGCTTGGCTTTGCTTTGTATTTAAATGTATAAAGTATCCCCATAAAATAATCCAGTGGAGAATGGGGCTAAGAGGACGTGAAAAGAGTTGACATCTATTATGTATGTTTGCCAGCCTCCCAAGATGAATGTAATCATGTACTGCAAACATGTACTAATAAAAATAAAAATTAAAAATATAGCTGATGTGGTGGTGTATGCCTTTAATCTCAGCCCTTGGGAAGCTGAGACGAGAGGATCTTTGTGAATTTAGGGCCAGATTGGGCTACATAGTGAGTTTAAGACCACCCTGAAATACACAAAGAGCCCCTGTCTCAAAAAAGAAAGACATTTATATACAATATATACACTGTTCACCTATTGTGATGACCTTAATACATTAATAAAAAAAGATCCTACAGGATATACACATTAGTTTCATACTGCAGTTTTAGACAAGGCTTGAAGTATCTGTGAGATAGTGTGAGAGACACAGTGATACATTTATTGTCTATCCCTGCCACTTGGATAAACATTTTTCTGGGCTCTTCTTGAGGATAGTGCTGCAACATTGTATAGTGTGGTTTTGGGCCTGTGCTCTACATTGCTTGTGTTTGAATTCCTACGTGGTCACTTGATGGCTGTCTGTCTTTGGTTGAGTTTTAAAATGTATTACAGGGGGCTGGGGATATAGCTCAGTGGAGTAAGTGCCTCCTGGCAAGCACAGGGTCCTGAGTTCGATCCCCAGTTCCGGGAAAAAAAAAAAATTAAAATGTATTAGTCTCACTTCACTCACTAAATTGAGTTATGCGCCTAAAGCTACCAGAATATTTAGAGCAATGCACACAGCAGTTTAATCTGTGATTGTAACTGTTGTTAACTACTGTGATGACAAAGTTAACTCATACATAAAAAATAAAATTATTTTGCCATTATTTAAATCACTTGGTTCTGTTCTCTATGGCATTTAATGCTTGCTGATGTCTGTCCAATAATAATTTTTAAAGTTTATGTGAGGGTTGAAGCAATTATCCTAGTTTTAATGTTTGGGTAGAATAACAAGGAATCATCAAATGTTAGAGTAGTGAAGATAACCCCTGCTTATATTGACTTTATCTGGACTTTCCTGACAAACCCTGCATAGTATTAAGAAGAGGTTAGTAAATTAGGGTATGACATTCCTGTACCCCTGTAACCTAGAGTTGTAACATTGCTGTCTTCTGCCCATAACCATGTCAAAGCAGTGGCCACATATGTGGGTTTGGTTATAGGGATCTGATGGAATCTCTACCCTTGATAAGTCTATACTCTTAAGAAAAGGTTAAAACAAGACACAAATGTGTATATGCTGGGAACACTGTAAGAACACAAGAGAAGTATAGTAGAGTAACTGCTTTCCAAATAGGCATTCAATTTCAGGACATCAGTATCATCAGTGTTCTATAAACTTGTAACAGGAACACTGTGAACTCGAGAGCTAAGGACAGATAGCTTGGTTTCTGCATTCATTGAATCTAATATTTGGCAGCAGCTGTAATTAGAGCTGAATATGAAAATGAATTTTCATCCTTAAAAAGCTCATAGTCCTTGGGGAGGTAATCTGTAATTGTAATACAGAATGGAAAGTGCTAGGGTGAGGGATTTGGTCTTCTGTGATAGATTTTGAGGCATTATTACAAGTTTCTGATAAGGAAAGAGCTCTAATAAGATTAATTTATCAGTAATATATAAAATAAATATAAACAGGAAGACTACATATAATATTGTAATAAATTATTCTAAACTGAGTTATGAATTTAACCATTGTCTATTTAGGATACAGATTAATTTAGAAAATACTAATGATTATATAGTAAACTTTATAATGAGGCTTTGACAGTTTTATTTTATTATATATACTTTTGCTCTTTTTAGCTTGATGAAATTATTTTCCATATTTTTCAATTGGATTTTAGACATTGATATAGTATGCTAAATTGACTTCTAATCTAACAAACAAAGTCATCTTAGAAACACAGTCTTCTGGCCATTTCACTGCCCATTAGTGAAAGGAAAGATGTAACCTTGAAATTGCAGAATAGCACAAAGAGAAAGCGCAAACCTCAAGGGACTAGAGATTGTCTCAAAGCTTGAAGAACTTCTAACGCAGAAGTTATCAGGTACAGCCTGGTGTGTACTTAAGAATGTTTGTTTAATCAATGAATGAGATCTATTTTATATGGTTTTAACATAACATAGTATTGCATTTGCAGAAGGTTAATGTATAATATGTACATATAATTTAAAAGCGATGAGACATTGTTATTTGAGTCTAATTCCCAAGAGAGTAGAAATACCTAATTTTCTTTCATGTTCTGTAGAAAAAAATCTTAGCACTAAATATTCACTGCCTATAATTTTAAAATTTAATAGTGTGTTGCCCCTTTTCCTTTTGATTATTGCAGGTAGACAAATGTGTATCAAATGTGTAACAATTCCAGTTGTACACCTCTAAAAATGATTGTCTTAGGATCAGTATCAGAAGTTTTAAGAATTGGGGTTATTGTGAGGGTAGAGGCAGAACGGCAGTTCCTATACTTTGTCATGTTATTAAGAGACATAAATACTGCTTATTTCTGTTTTTAAGAGTGCTGCCACCTATGTCAGGATTTATGGGTCACTGTAGGAAGGCGCTTATTCCACTGAGCTATATCCCCAGCCCCTATGGGTCACTGTAAAAACAGTGTTAAGTGTTGCAGAGAGCTAGGAAAAGTAGATCTGACTTTCTGACAGTGACCAGTATGACATAATTTAAAACACTAATACTATTTGTTTATAATATTGAACTAATTTGAAACTTTTGGAAACAAAAGGGGAAGGGGGCCCAGTTGGTTAGTGTGATAGTATGTGTAGATTATAATCTATAACTCCACATGATGGGGTTGTTGTGACCTTTATTTAGATGTACCAAGGAAGAATCAACCTCCTTCATATCTCTCATGTTTTTATTGTAAAAAGTTTTTGTATGTGTATATATCTCCCCAGTAATTTTCAGACATTACAAATCCTTAAATACTTCATCTTGTAAATCCTATGAGAATTGGGATATTTTCTTAAATAATCATGAAACTATTACTATTCTTAAATTTAATACTGTTGTACTTAGAATGCCTAATACTCAGTTCATATCTAAATTTCTATAGTTTTCTGAGTAATACCTTTTATAGCTTTTCCTCCATCTGGGCCAAGATCTAGTTAGAATAACACATTTCATGTAAGTGTTTCCTGTCTTTAGTCTCTTCCAAGACAGACTTTCAAGCTTTCCTTTTTTCCCTGTGTTCCTTTATGTTATTACAAGGGAGAAATTCAGTTGCCTTATGAAATTTCTTTATTTTGAAATTGTTTAGTTGCTTCCTCATGATGAGAGGAAGCTTTTTTGGCAGGAATACTGAGTAGGTAATGTGTACTGCCCATGGCAAAGTGCATTAACATCGGGGCACTGCTTGTCGGGTTTCTCCCAGTTTTGATGGTATTAAGTTTGATCACTTGATTAAGGTAGTGTCTGACAGATTTCTCCCGTGCAAAGACATTCTTTCCTTTTGTGATTATTAAGTAGATTTGAGGTGAAATTTTGAGACTGTGTGAATATCCTTTTCTTTAAATGAGCATCATTTTGAGCCTACTTAAGTCAATAGAAAACTTCTTTAACTCTATGCTTTTATAAAAGCTGTTCAGAGATCAAATGAAGATTAGACTGTGTTCGTAAGTCAGAGAGGAAGTCAGGATAAGGGAAGAAAGTCATTGAAGCTTTAGCAAAGGCAAATTATGATGGCAAATGATGGCCAACATCAGAAAATAAATAGCCCCTATTGGTGAGCATAGTAAAAACAGAAAGTGGGGACACTGAATTTTCTAAAACCGTCGGAAAATAGTATTACTATATAATTTGACAGCGTGTGAACCTTCAATTGATTTTTGACTTCGGATTATCTTTGACTAAATAAAATTAAATACTTTTGATCAGTATTATAAATGGGTTTATTATCAATTAAAATGAAAAAACAAAGCTTTCTGGGAAAGCAATGCCTTTTATACTTACAAAATTGAGAGGAATGAATTATTTCTAAGTACAATAATTCAGTTTGAAAATTTTTTCCAAGGAGAAAATCTGATCTCTGATTTTTTTCTTTTAGATCTCTTTTTTCATTAGTGGTGGTAAATTTTGAATCACTGAAATTAATCTCTGAATTTTTTGTATTGTATTTTTTAAGTATAGACTTCTGGTGGCTTTATTACATAGGTTTTGTAGCATTGTAGATTTGTAGTATTTTATGTATTAACATTTGTTTCACAATTTTTGATATTATTTACACAATGCACCAAAAGAAATTTTACTTTACCTTTCATAATTATTATTTTCTGGATAAAAATAGAGGAAATACATTGATGTTTGATGAGAAACAACACTTGCAAGATGAAGTATATATCCAGAGGTAAATGGTAGCTCGTTCTAAGTAGTTTGTTAGGAAAATCTACCTTGATTTTATTGGTGTCTAATTTATTAAAATCTTAATGCAGATTTTCTGATTTCTTTTAATAATTATGTTATTGTTCTGTTATTCCCGTGTTTTATTCTGAATTAGTTATACAAAGCAACAAGATAGTAATAATTTTCATTGTGTAATGATTATCTCTAAATCTAGTGCATATATATTTAAGCGTTGGACTTAAGTATTTTTTAAGGATATAATTATTGAGACTTTATAGTCATACATTTATATTGTAAACTTATAGTAAAATCATAATGACTTCAGAGTTCTTTTAATGGGGAATAGAAGAAGATCTGATGAATTAGATTTTTTAAGTTGTATGTGCTTGAAACTGAGAAAACAAGCTGAAATCTTAACTTTTTAATGTAAATAAAATTGATATGTCACCACAGGCAACTTAACTGGACCATGTAATTAGATTTTTTTTAATGAAAAATAAGACATTTATCCTGAAATTGTAGTAAAAAAGCACGTAAGGAAAGGGCTTTTGTGCTAATGATATGAAAATTAAACAATTTGTAAAAATTAGGAATATTGTTGCTTTAGGGAAAAGTTAAATCTAATTAGTTGATTGGGATGGGAGGGTTCGATTTATGTATTGGTATGTTCAGGCATTGCGGGGTAAAGTTTTTGCATAGGAATAAAGTTCTCTATTTTTATAAATGACTAAAATCCCCTTTAATGAGTTATTTGAGTCACTATTGCAACACATTTAAGATTGACTTAATACTAGAGAAACTGTTAGTATATTAGTTTATTTTACTGTAAGTAATTTGGATGAATACATTGTGACTGATAATAGATATTCTAGCAGTTTTAAGGATAGCTATATGTGATACTGCTTCCCTGATCCCTCATGTGTGTATATTGTATTTCAAAGGCTTGTCTTTTAATAGAAAACTTTCAAGGTTCAGATGAGGTTGTCATACATTAAGTTGGTATAGTTAAAGATTTTGCCCATTAAAATAATTTCATTGTTTAATTTCTTGTTCAGGGAGACTGATGTAAGAATAGGAATGTGGAAAACTGGAGGAAAAATTTAGTGTTAATAGAATTACAGGCCTAATGAGAAACTTATGTGTTTGAACATCAAATTTGAATGGGATACAGAGGTGAAGTTACATACACAGTAGTACCTCAGTTCACAAACTTAATTCTTTGTGTGATTCTGATCACAAACCAAACTGGATGAGAACTGAATCAGATTTCCCCATAAGGTCAACATTAAACCTAACCATTTGATTCAGTTCTCTTCTAACTTGGTTTTTGATCAGAAGCATGGAAAGAATTAAGTTCAAGAACCCAGGTGCTACTGAACAGAGAGCAGCACATTTTGTTTCATAGTCAGAGTTGCTGCTGACACACTCAGGTGGCACTAGGTTTTAGGTAGCAGATGAAATAAGAAGTCCTTAAGATAAAAACTGGGGCTTACGGAGGAAGAAAGGGGAATGGATCTTGAGTATCATCACAAATGAGTCCGCTTCCATTTTTATGTTGAACTTGGCAAAACCAAAGGTTAGAAGTCCATTGTAAGCCGTGTCACTAGTAGCCATAGAGCCTAAACCTGTATTTTGTGCCTTTTAAAATTGAAATCATTATCTACTAGGATGATGTGCGTAACAAACTATATGATTATCCCATGTTAACGTCACCTGACCAATTTAAATAAAACCCACATAACTGTTAAAATTTAAAATCTAATATATTTCTCATTGACAGAAAAACACTGGCTTGCGTAATTCTTGACAGAAGGATTTATCTTTTTTCATTCTAAATGATTTCTGTGACACTTGGCAAATGTTGATCCAGTTAGTATCACTTTATACATTTAGTCTAGATCATCTGAATTAGCACATGCTAGATAGGTAATAGAGGTAGTAGGAATAAAATAAATAAAATATTTAAAATTTGATATAAATACAGCACATTTGAATATTTAGACTTCATAAGAATTAGGATCTGCTTTTATAAGCCTGTTGAGGTAATTGAAAAGTAAGAATTACATACTTACTGTCATTAGAGGTCTTTTTCCTTCTCTTTTCTTTTTATATATCTATTCTTATACACCCAGTATTGAAAAATCAGAGGTACACAGCAAAAGAATGAGGTAACTTGATCGTTAAAGAGGTAGATAGTTACTGAGCTTCCATTTACTGCAGCAGGGTCTCTGGGCCTATTTGATGTAAGTAGACTAAACTGATTTACAGATGTCTAAGCTGAACTTTCAGTCGTTTTCAGAAAAATATTTAAATGTAGTTTCCCTTTAATTTTGTTTTATAATGCTAAAACAAATGAAAATTAGCCATGAATATCATTACAGCTTAAAATCTTAAAATTTCTTTAAAGAGTCTTAATTATAGATATAACACATAAATATGCCCCCATCAGAAAGATGCAAAGAAGTATAGATAATTGTTCTAAGCAGTAGAGAATCGTGAAATTGGACTCCATCACTTTACGTCCTTCATGACTGAGCTGTTGTCCTGATGCTGCCTAAAGAGATGTTCATTGAATATCATGGCGAGGAAGTGTTCGATCATTTTCTTTAAAGCTTCATTTGTGTAAATATTTTTGAACAATTTTCACAAACACTGGGTCACGTGCTTATTTCTTAGAAACCTGACATTGGTAAATGCGCTCTTTGTATAATTGGGTCCTGTTTTGATCCTCTCTCTTTCATATTGTGATCTGGCAGCCAGTTCAACATAATACATATTATCCTCTTGAGGCCCATCTAGGATTGAACTAAAGGGCTTCTACAATATCCACATGATCAAACAATTAGTTCTTTTTTTAAAAAAATGTTGTGATAGTGTAACTGAATATGAGCTGGTTGCCTGGGTATTGTGGTAGAATAATACCCTGCAGTTTGTAGTTAATTATGTAGCAGAACTGACTTGATTAAAAAAAGAATAAGATAAAAATTGGATAAAGATGAGGTGCCTTTGTGTTAAAAAAGATTGTGTATATACCGGTAAAATGAAAGTTTGGATGTTCACAATCTGTTATTAGTAACCTCTTTCCCTATTGAATATAATGCCATGTGTAAAATGTCCTTTCTTTTAAAAATTAATTTTATTTCTAACTTTGCTAGTCTTTGGGGATATGAGAGAAGTAATGGATAAATATTTGTGAAATGACTGCATGACTAAGGGAAGCATAAACCTCCAAGTTGAAGATTATTTTGTGTTTCACAGGTAATTTTAACTTCTTTAAATGTAAGCTATTTTGCTATTTATTTGTTTGATTTTTATTTTTATTTCTTTTTGGTAGCAGGAATCGAACTCAGGACCTTGTGCTTGCCAGATAGGTGCTGTGCCAATGAATTGGCTTCCTAGACTGGTGTCTGCTATTTATAAGAAAGCATGTTATTCAAAAAATGTAGATATTCTTATTTGAATTTCTGTTACAATATTTACAATATAAAGTCAAAAGTAGCATAGTACATATTTAAAATGGAAAGGGCGCCTGCCTTGGTCTCCTTGGATGAATTACCGACAATTCTGATTGTGTAGGGAGGAAATAGCATTTGTTGATAGTGGTTCCTATTATGAAACATTTGCCGTACTACTTACAGGTTTTGTGAGTATAACAAAAAAGAAGGGCTCTTGATTTGAGTAGCAAAGGTGGCTAGGGCAATTATCCCTATTGCTACACGAAAGGCTTCATTAACTGGATCTCAGCCAGACCCCTCAAACAGATTTAATACACATGCTTCCCATCCCTGGTAAACATATGTCATTTTCCTGTTAAAAAGGTTAAATGACTTAAAAGAATATTGGTTGTTAATCTGCATACACACTGATATTTACATGATCCCTGTGTGGTTGGAGCAGCGTGCTAAAGGATACTTAGGGGACAAAACACTTTCATGAGACATCCAGGAGGGGTGCTGATTCAGCTTTCATTGTCTGCACAGTTCAAGTTACAGTATTATATAACAGTAATTATCAGACAGTGCTTTAAAAGCATTGAATTTTATAAAATGTCATTGGTTAATGAGCTCTTGTATTTAGAATTACCACAGTTTATTGACCATTTGTTAATAGAACTGTGTTAGGGTCTATGCATAATACAGATATGAATCAAAACATTTTTGCATTTCAGAAGTTGAGACTTCAACCATGTTAAAGGGAAGAAAGTAATGTCTCTTAAGAGGGACATACAATATTATGAGAGTTACATGGAAAGAGGCAGAATTTTGAAGAAGAGATAATTTTTGAGGTAAAACTTAAAGGATGAAAAATTTCGATGTGGAGATGTCAGCAAGCATAGATGTACACTTGCACATGTAAAGCTACAGACTATTAAAGTTTAGAAGGTTTAGTGGGGAAAAGTTAAAGATGAGAAAATGACTGAAAATACTATTTTGACTGTTATTTGAACACTAAGCTGAATTGTTTTGACTTTGTAGGCAGTTGGGAGTTTTTGAGGATTTTTGAGTAAGATGCTCCTTGTAGATCAAAAACTGTAAAGGGCAGTGATGGAGTGAACTTTTTAGAGCTTTCAGTGATAATAAATAGCCCACTGTGGCATCTGTGCCATAGGTTTGCAACCATTGGTATAGGGGCTCATCATCTGATTTTTGCCCATCATTGTAAGTCTAGGATCAGTAGTAATGTGGCACACATTTGTTCAATAAATTAATAGATTAGAAGTACATTAGAAGATTTGTTACAGTTGATCAGCCTAGCACCATTGTAGGTCTTCCCAATCAATATTCTGGATTACATAGGAATAAGGATGTGACCACATTCGAAAGATTTTCTAAATGCATTTAAAAAAATTGCATATTGAATAGACAGTGACATGATTTTGTTTTTCAGTTCCTTATTTTTATATCCTGTAGTTTTAAAAATAAATTGCCAGTCCAATACTGAAGTTGGTATTTGCCCAGTGGAAATAATTAGATAGTATTGTTATATAAAAAAAAGTAGTCTCTTAAAATTGATTATTTTCTGTCTATAATTTTGGAAGGATGATTATAATATCTAGGCCTTTACTCCTGAAAGGATTTTAGAATGAAAATTTAAAATTGTTTCATTTTATCTTAAGGATTACGATCTAATCTCTTGAAGGTTATTATGTTGTTACCTTAATTATCAATTGGCCAGAGCATTTTTGAACATTTTATTAATATCATATATACAGAATTAGCAAGACTATTTGATTAACAAGGATGACTGTACATTCTTGCTGCATGCCATGATAAACTCATCTTTCCACATTTGGTTTTTTGTAGGAACATTTTTATTTGTGCTTATTATATCTGATTTTGTCATAGCAATAACATAGGAATGAGTGATGGTTTGAAAAAGTTACATTTTGAAAACTAGTAACCAGACAATAATCAAATACTTATAGTTCACTTATATGCTAAGCATGATGCTAGATACTTGATGATCTATCTTACAGTAGGAAGTAGTTTTAGACTTACTCTTTTGGAATCTTAGCTTGAACAACTTAAAGTTAAAAGTTTAAGATTATACTGATTTTTTTAATACTGTCTGTGTTTATTAAATTTATTGTTACCATGGGATGAATTTAGCAGTTACAAGGTATAGGACAAGTTTTGCCCTATCAAGTCTGTTAATCAGATGAACACTAGAGTGTCTTCAAACGAACAAATCACTTGTTTAAATAGTAGACTAACATAGCTTTTTAGTTTGCACAAAATTATATGTTGTACCCAGAATTTTGATGACCTATTAAGAGAATTTGGAATCTAGAAATTGAGTATGTAAATAATAGTTTTTTTTGTGTGGAAATCTCTGTGTAGAAGGAAGGCATTTGAGTTGGAAGAAATAAGTATTCATTGAGACAGTATTTCAAATTACTGTTTCATGGAGATTTTAATTGATCCCGTGATTATTTGGTGCATATTTTATGAAAAGGTTAATCAGTTTATAATGGTCCTGACCAAGCTAGGTTAATTAATACAGCTTTAGTCCATACAGTTAGTGTAAGTAGTTTTGCTATTTCACTCTATAAGTTGGTGGTTTCACTTCATAAGAACTTTCTGGAATTCAGACTTTAAGCATAAAAGGGTTGCCCATTTCCTAGAAAGAACTTCGGTTCAATTTTAGTGTTAACATTTTCAAAAGTAATTTTGCCTTAAAATGCTATACACTTAAGTTACACAAATTTAATATGTATACCATGAATGCATGCTTTGAAAGTTTGGTGTGATGGATAGCTAGGTTATTAATTGAGCCTATATTATGAGTGTAGAGAGGGAATGAGTCTTTATATTGATTATGCCTCTTTGTAGAGAAGTCTAAAGATCACTTAAAGGGTAATAAAATGAATGAAAATGTGATTTAGCTTTAGTTTTTCCACTAAAATGTTTTCGTGTTAGAACACTGGTAAAAATAGGTATCTGCCTTTCCTTTAACAGTGTGCTAGTGAGATTTTTTTAAGTGTTGCAGAAATGTGCACTTAATAAGTTAATTTTAAATTTCATTTTATCATGGTTACTTTTCTCTCATTGTTGAGACAAAATACCTGACACCCAGAATTAAGGAAGGAAAGGTCTATTTAGCTCACAGTCTGTGGAGGTTTCAGTCCATACTTGGCTGGCTCCAAGGCAGGGTGGCACATGGCAAAGGGCAACAGTTCTTGGCGGCAGAAGATAGCAAAAGCAACAAGAGCAAAAGAGGGAATGGTGGCAAGCAGCCTTTTCCTCTTCCTTACGTATGCAAACTATCAACCCCTAGGCAGGTGTAGCACTCACACCCTTCATCTCAGCGTTGGACCGTGGGTGGATCATAAACCCTAGAAGCCGCCCCCATTGCTGTACGAGGCTCTGGGGGACGTCCAGACACAGACCGCAACACATTCTCCATGTGTGTGAGGAGGCACCTGTCTTGTAATTTCATTTATTTCTAATCATAGTTGGGTATAAGTTAAAATAAGTCATTATGTATAGAAAAACAATGTTAAAGCCCGTTTCTTTATTAGCAGTATTTATCTGCTTCTAAAACTTTTGATCTGAGTCAAATGATGTATAAAGAAATTGACTTTTATTTTTATTTTGCACATTGACACTTTTCATTCTTGTTCTAATTACATTATACAATGTTAAGGTATGAATTCATTAAGATCTTTAAAAAATAATACATATATTGAAAATATTGTACAATTTATTTTATTCCTTTTACAATAAAGAAAGATGTCTAAATTTATACTTTTTTGGGCTTTTGAGTTTCTCAAAGGAAATTTAAGATACACTGTGGTAGTCACTTCTTTGGAAAAACTAGCATTAGACTATTTCATAGTCTTAAATGCTTTGGGTAATGTATTTGATAAGTTCTCCATTAAAGAACTTTTTAGTTATTTGTGGGAGAAATTTGAAGTTTGAAAGCCTTTCACAACTTTTATTATCCTTTTCTCAAAAGTCTGGTCTTTTGGCTTTTTGAAAGAGAGCCACTGTATATCCCTAGGGTGGCCTTGAACTCACTGTGTGGTCCAGGCTGGCCTTAAACTTAGGCTACGATCCTCATGCCTCAGCCTTTGAGTGCTGGGATTACAGGCGTGAGCCACCATGCTTGGCAGAGTCTGGTCTTAATGTCATTAAAAATATTGTTGTATTAAGCACAGAATTGTTTTCTGAAGACTGGATCTCTGGAAGACACTGAGAAGTATACAGGATACTAAACTGTGAACTTAATAGGTAGGTTATTGGATACAAAAAAGCATGTTTTTGTTATAAATGTTGATTGGTTGAAAATTACTGAAAAGTATTGCAGGAGTCTGCAAGTGCCTGTTTTTTCTTTTTTTAATTCCAAGAGGCCCTATTACAAAAAGGAGACTAAAATGCCTCAGGGAAGAGTTCTAACCAAATCTTACACCAGAATGGCTGGATACTTTTTATAAATAGCTTTTCTTCCATCTCCCTCTATTCACTAAATCAGACTTTCTGAAAGTTTTTTGTTTAGCTTGTGCACTTTTCCCTGGGAAGATTCTCACTGGGCTCATCTGCAGAGGGCTCCCAGGCTGCACTTTGAACACAGGAAGTGCTGAGCATTGCTTTTACTACTACATGTGTAGTATAGGAAAAGCGCAAAGGTCGCACACAGTGTGCTAGATGATTGTGCGTAACTAAAGCAAAAATAGAAAGTTTTAACCACACTTCAAAAGAAAGGAATTAACCTATTGGTATTTCAGTTTATGCATATGTAGTGATATCCTTGGAATTTTAATGATATTTTATAAAAGTAAAGGTGCTCTGAGTTGGCTATGGTGGTGTGTGCCTGTAATCCCAGCACTCTGGGAGGCTGAAGCAGGAGGATTGCAAATTCACACCCAGCCTGGGCGATTGAGTAAATTAGCAAAAATCTGTCTCCTTACTGAACACAGTGCTGAGAATGTAGCTCAGAGAAAAGGCTATGGGTTCAGTCTCTAGTAAAACCTCTTCCTTCAAAAAAGGTTCCCTGAAAATGTTAGGATATATATATATAGTTTTGTGGGGCCAAATAGGTGGGTTAACATTTTTAAATAAGATAGCCGGAGTTTAGTTTATCTGTCAAATAAGAGCATAAACCCGTTGAGAAACAAACATTACTGTGTTTGAGGAATTTTTTCCTTTTGGTTTTAAAGCAGTACAGAGCTGACCAAATGTGCTGACTGGCCATTTGGTAGAAGCAGCGAGTGAGACAGAAGGTTTAGTTACAGTACAGGCTCTTTTATTTGTTTTTGGTCCTGTTTAAGTGATTTTGAATTAATCATTTTTACTCATTCCTATCTAAGTTGTTTGAAGAAACGTAAGAAGAATAGCTATACTTGAAAATTTATATTTTTCTTTGACTTGGCTATTCCCCAAATTGGGAGAAAGTTTGGCATTATATATATTTAATTCAAATTTGGGATGAATGTAAATATAGTATTGAAATTTGGATTTTGTATCAGTTTTTGGTTTATATTTTGAAAATATTCTATCTGGCCTCACCTTTGAAAAATCAGTGTGCTCAAGGATTTTTCCTCTTTCTCTTTTTCCTTTTCTTCTTCCTCTTTTTCTTTTTTAACCTAAAGGTAAGGAAAGAGAGAAGGTTTCTTGGTAATTACAGTTTCACTAATGTTCTTGACTTTAATAACTGAGTAGTTACATGAGTCAGATGGTCTAAAATAGTTCACATTTTTTTGTTACTATGACTACACTTCCTGGCAGGATAATATTTCATAGTTTTTATTTAACTCAATTCTTAATTTTAAAAAAGTTTTATGACTTTGTATCCAGTGAGGTTGTTTGCATGAATAACAAATCATGCACTTCATGACTTACTTCTTAAAGGTATCAGGGTTTCTTTTTCAAGGCGTGCGCGTGTGTTAAAGGGAATTTATACAAGGTGGCTTTAATGATACAATGGTTTTCTTGCTAGATATGAACTTTTAATTATGGCCCAGTGAAAAAGATTTTAGAAAGCATTACTTTCTCTAACTGGTCATTAAATAATTGCTAGATATAGGATCCTTGAAATAAAAGGATCTTGTAATGGTAATGATCTTTGTAGGGAAATCAGAAGCATCAGATTTAGGAATTTAGAAGAATACATTATAAAGTGGTAAAAAAAGTGATTTTACATTCTAAAAGCAACTTGCCAATAATTTAGTTACTATTTTTTTCTTATAATACTTACTTTTTAGATACCTTTGCTTTTGATTTGCGAACAGTTCAAAATTTGAAAACTCCTATTCCTTGTCCCTCTTTACACTTACCCATTTTGTGTCCCCACTTTGTCCGTCTTTTCTTTTTCCTCTCTCCCGTCCCAATGAGAAGGAATTGGTGGGGAAAGACTGGCTTGATTTATTGGAAAAGACAAGAACTGAAGTCTAAATGTTAAAAGTTCATCAGGCCATGCAAATTGTGGAAGCAGTGGGCTTTATAATTAATTTATAAGTGGCTTTTCTTCCAGCACTAGACTTGTTTTTAAATGCTAGTATGGAGGGTGTAATTGATAATAGTAGCTGTTCTTTCTCCTCTTCTTTTCGTGGTAGCCCTCTTCGATTGCTGTAGCAGCATACTAGAAGATAATTTGCCTGAGCTGGCAGCAATAGGTCAAAGAGTTGCCTTGAACATAAGTCTCAGGTTTCTGAGATTATACTGGTGTTTTTAGTTTCAGGGAAATGTGATAATGTATGTTATATTTTTCCCTGTGTCCTTTCCTACTATAGTTTTGTTATTTGTGAAAATTGTGTATTTAGGAATCACTTTAGATTTCTGATTTTTTTTTTGTATAATTTGATTATTAGGGCTGAACATACTTGATTTTTTTCCTATGCATGTGTTTTGTTCAACTGTAGGTTAAAGTTTTCTTCTTGGTTATGCCAGGTAAAGGAGATTAACTGAATACCATATTAGGTTTGAAAAGCTAATTTTGTTTAACTTGCTCCATATATGCTGTCTATATGGAACAAGTTTAACTGTACAGTTGTTTGGGCTTTAGAAACATCTTTTTAGTAGAAAGGACCAGCTTATAATAAGTACTGTCATAGTGTACTTAGATGAAAAGAAAATTGCAGGATTGAATTCTGTGCTGATGATGAGTTTTGGTGATTGCATAGGACAGAATCTGCTATTCTTGAACTACTTTTATTCAAGTAGAAAAATAGTATCAATTATTAATCATTTAGGAAATTAACTTATTTAGTATTAAATAGCAATTTAATCTCATGGGTTTCTTAAGGGATATTTATAAACTAACTTTCTAATTACAGAGACAAAATTGTTTTCTGGTTGATTTGACTTTCTTACAAAATTTTATATATAAAATTTCATAAAAATTTTAAAAGGTTCTTACATTATTTCAAGTTGTTTCAGTAGTAATATATTGAACTGTGATATTCCTGTTTCACTTTGCTTTACAGTCATTGTAGGAAGTGCTGTGTGTCCTTTTTGTTGGAAAGTACTGTCTAACAGAGTCACACATAACAAAGTCACAGACTGAGTGTTATAAAAGATTAACATGTGATATAGGTAATAATATAATTGAGAAAAGGGATCATTTTAAAAAAGTTGGTTATTTTGCTTTAACTTGTTAAATAAATTCAAGTTTATAACAATTTCTTGTTACAAAGAAGAGTGAAGCTGTTTTGAACAATACAGAATTTGGGTTAAAATCAACTTCAGCATCCTGTTTATTTCATTTCCTTTTTAAAAGAAAAAATAAAATTTCAAAACAATGGTTAATACATTGATTATTGTTATGTTTAAATTACTCAGAGTATAAGATACAGGCATTTAATTGTCCAAACAATATTAGCACAAACGTTTCTTTTCAGTGAACTAAGAGAAATTAGAAGTATAATTACCTTAACTGTTGTGTGTGTGTGTGTGTGTGTGTATGTATATATATTTTATTCCCTTCCTTCTTTCCTCCTTTCCTCCAATAGCTGTTGTACATTTTGGATTTTATTGACTCTTTCAGCTTCTCACACTAGAGAGACAATATGAAGTTTACACATGTGCATCTGGTTTGTTTCACTTATGAGTATGGTCTTGAGTTGCATCCATTTACCTATAAAGGTCTCCAGTTTATCCTTCGTATGGCTGAATAGTACTCCATTATATAAAAAGACCATTTTTTTTAATCCATTCCTCAGTTGATGGGCATTGGGGTTGTTTCCAAGATCTATTACAAATTGTGCTGCTATAAATATAGGTATGCATATATTGCTGTGGTATGATGTTTTTAATTCTTGTAGGAAGATACCCAGCAGGGGAATAACTGGGTTAAATGGAACCTCCAATCCTAGTTTTTTGAGGAATCTCTACACTGATTTTCAGTGGTTTCACCAGTCTACACTCCCACAAAGAGTGGAGAAGGGTTCCTTTTTCTGCACAGCCCCTCCAGCATTTGTATTGGTTTAATTTTTTGATAATAGCCATTCAAGAAAGGAATAGTTTTGAACTAGCAATGTTAGGTAGAAGCAATTTAGGACTTGGGATCAGTAGTTGCTTTTATTTTAATATAGTTTTTAAAAAGCTTAAGCAAAACCTTGGAACTTTTACTTATTTTTCTGTTATGTTACTTAGTTTTGTCATGCATATTATAAAAATGACCTCTGACTTCTAAATTCAGCTGCATTAATGTATAAATAAGGCACTTTTAGGATATTCCTTTTATTATGTAGAAGCCTTGTTGCTTGATTTTTAGAGAGGTACTTCAAGAAAAAATTGGTGTTTTCTGTTTAGGGGATGGTTCTTGAACTTGTACCTCCCTAAGGCAGTCAGCCACCCTTGTACCCTAAAAGTTCATTTTTGTCAATGAGCTGGTTTTTGCAGATGGGATGTTTTATCTCCTGAAGTTATCCATTTAATATGAGAACCATTTACCACATGTGGCTGTTTAAGCTAATTGAAGTTAAGTAAAATAAAAAATTCAGGTCTCCAGTCTCTTGGCACAATCTTAGTTATAGGATTTTTGTTTCTACTAATTAGTTGTTGTTTCTAGGCCTTTTTAGGGAAGAGACTTAGACACATGTACATAGTAATTCCCACTGACACTTGGCAATCCAAGTTCAGGACTGTGGGGGTCTTTACTTAATATTGTTATTCTTTGTTCCATGCCAAACTACTGGTTCTCAGCTTTAATTCTTAAGTATAAATTCAGATTATCATAGAATAATGGTACTCCTTCACCATTATTATTATTAGAATTTTTATTGTTGCTGTTATTGATATATACTTTTATAGATTTTCTTTGTTCATTTTGGTGTCTGTCCTATTAAGAATATGCCCTGGAACTCGCATGTTTTAAAACCACCCAGAGTAGGTGTAATTCCTCTCAGGTTTTGTCCCCAACTGGTTACATGGTGAAGTACATTGTTTCATTTTACTTTTGATTGTTTTGGCTTATATAAAATTTTAATCTTTTCATGAGTATATAAAACATACAATCATGGTCCCAAGGTCAAATCTGTTAAAGCATATAATCTGAGAGTGGGAGAGACAGAGATAGGGACAGGGATAGGGACAGGGATAGGGACAGGGATGCACAGGTGGCAGACAGGCATGGAGAAGGAACCTTGAGCTGTTTTTCCCAAATAACCCTTTGATTCACTAATTCTGCATAAGGTTATAGTTTTATTTCTTTCTGTGATTTTTGTACATTGATAAATGTTCATCTCTAAGACTGCCGAGTCTTGCGTACATTGAGCATAGATGACGTTACTTCTGTCTTGCATATGACAAAGCATTGTTCGCTGTGCACTAGGAGGGGCACAGCTTGATTCTCTTAGCTTGCGTGTAAGGCAGGTTTTAGCTGTTCCTTTGCTGTGACACCTTTGAACTATGATAACATCGAAGTATCTCTATACCTGCTGAAGGTAATTCCATAGGGTTTGGGAGTTTTCTAAGTTTTGTCCACATTTTCATTACTGTTTTGTTTCATGTTTCTTTCCTGTAAATAAAACAGAACGTTGAGTTGTTAATTATGTGCAGTGGTGTTAACATTTTCAAGATGAAAAGTTTTTATTTGTATTTTTTTTATGGATTTAGTATGTGTGGTTATGATTATCTCAGCAGTGAGGTTTTCATTCTCATTAAACAGGAAGTGTAATTGCTTTCCCAGGCTTCTAGAATGGCAGAAGATGGAGTTGAAGAATAGGAAAATAATTGAGGTTAATTTCCCATGCATTATATTGGTTGCCATTTATGGAAGTACACTTCTTTTTCCATTTGTGTGTTTATTTTGTATTTATTTTAAAAATAAAGGAAAACATTAACAAACACATCCATTTACAAGATAGCATAAGAACAATACAAACAATACAGAGTTACAGACAGAGTTGTAGGAAATTAACAATGGTTGTTGTATTACTATTAATATCTTCAAAGTGTTTTCTTAGAAAAACAAATAGAGACATTCTATAATGATCAAACAAGTAATCATTAACTATTCCTTTCAGTAAAGTAATAGAAGATAGTAGTACAACTATGTTAGGAAAGTATACTTTTTATTTTTATTTTTTTTTTAATTTTAAAAGTAGAAGAACAAACCCCAAAACGAGCAAACCCAAAAACGAACAAACAAAAAAGTAGAAGAACGAAAACATTAACAAACAGACACAAAGTAGCACAAGAACAGTACAATCAAAACTGAATTACAGATAAGGTGACAGGGAATTAACATTGGTTGTTGTGTTACATATTGATAACTTCAGAGTGGTTACTCAGGAAAACACATATAGACATACAAGATTGATCAAACAACAAATCATTAACTGTTCCTTACAATGAAGTGACATAAGTCAGTAGTACAGCCATGTTAGCCGTCCTGCATGTACATACATACATACATACATACTTAGCTATCTCTCTCCTCCTTGTCTCCTTCCCCTCATCCCATTTGCTCTTTACTTTTGTGCAGTAGTAAAGTATACTTTAAAAAATTTTATTTTGTCTGTAACCTGGATTTCTTTTGGTGGTACTGGGGTTTGAACCCAGGGCCTCTGCACTGAGCTACATCCCCAGCCTCGTGTTTGATTTTTTAAAGTTCGCGACAGGGTCTTAGTAAGTTGCATGTTCCCCAGGCTGCGCTTCAACGTGTGGTCCTCTAGCCTCAACTTACGTGAGTGCTGGGATTACAGGTGTGGGTCACCATGCCTGGCCCGATACTTAATGGTGGCTCAAAGATTTTCTTTCTTGCTTGCCAAATAGAGTGAGGAGAGGGGATGTTGGAATAAGGAAGTCTAGGAAAAGTTTCTTTGTTTTAAAGATTCTGCTTTATGGTGGAACAGTTGCGAAGATGATTGTTGTTGGGTGGTTAGTGAATGACCATTTATCCTTCCTTCCTGGGGGAGTAGCCGGAGAAGGAAGTTAGAAGTAAAGAATCCATGTCTCTGGTCTCAGGTGGCTAAGAACAGGACTCATTCTGTTTGAGTGACACTAAGTGAAAAG
This sequence comes from Dinomys branickii, assembly GCA_004027595.1. Taxonomy (NCBI): domain Eukaryota; kingdom Metazoa; phylum Chordata; class Mammalia; order Rodentia; family Dinomyidae; genus Dinomys; species Dinomys branickii. The sequence continues at coordinate 4,069 of PVLD010003357.1, read as the reverse complement.
AATCAGAAAAAAACAATTTAAAAAGTGACTTGCAAAAAATATTTTTTTACAGTACATGTGTTGGAAGTGTCAGTTTATTTTTCAGGTATTGTTACAATACATGTTTAATTGGTATTTTAAAGTGCTTCTGAGATAAGAAGAAAAAAAATGGAAGATGGTAAAAATCGTTCTCATCTCTCCCTACTGGTATCTTTTCTGTTTCTATTACTGTTTTCTAAGTTCTGGTTACACTTTGGCAGCAATGTGAACATAAACCTGTGTGTCCCAGAAGGCAAACCACATGAGTAATTGAGCAATTAATTGTGGAAAGCCATGTGCAATTGGAAGAAGAGGTTGTACACTTCGCCTCATTGATTAGTGTCCTGGGTAGCCACGAGAGGAGATGTAAATAAGTGTTATTTGTGAGTGTCAACTATGATCACCACTAATAATGAACTGCTGCTTTTTCTTGGCAGCAATATTATTTCACTGCTCTTTCATCTGTTCTTTGTCAATTCTGGACTGTAGCTGACTTAGCTTACAAAAATAAGAGAGCAAATGGGTCTGTAGACCAGACAAGGAAGGTTTAGAATTAATGGCAGGAGCCAGGTTTAGGGAATGCAGAACAGGATAGGGGTAGACCAAAGGAAGACATGAAGAGTAGAGTAAGATAAGGATTGAACAAGCAGCAACGAAAGGAGCTTATGGTGGAGGGTGAAGCCAAGTGCTATATTAAAATTGAGGTTGCAGTCAGACATCAGAACACATACTGGAGGATAGGTAGTTGATTAAAGGTGTATAATTTAGGTGCTGGGAAAGAATAATGTTGGGAAAATTACTATGAATGTGAGAGTGCATCTTCTCCTGGCAGGGAAAGTTCTTCAGGGTCTTCAGAGGCAATGGCTACTCTAGCTAATAGCAGTCATAGATTGCAGTGTTAAAGTCTACATCTGGCAGTTCTGGGCTCCTGAGCAGTTGGGCTGATTCCTGGGCTTTTACAGGAAATTAGGTTTTGATGTATTCTCCTCTTTCAAAGTGGACGGATTTTTTTTTTTATTGTGGTTCATAAAATCTTAATCTTTTTTTTGTGCAGAAACCTGGATCTAGAGGTTGACTTTTGGAAGCAGATGATTAGATTATTGTGATGTAACACACCATTGACATTTGCAAGAGGTGTATCTTGAAGTCATCCAAAAGTCCCACATTTGCAAATACCATTATGACATAATTTTCCTCCATAAAATGAAATTTTTGCCCTGGCTGGCCCACTTAACAAAGATGTTTGTGCAGAAGGCTTTTTCTTGTTTTTCACTAAGCATATGGTTAACTGATTCAATTCATAAATCTGAGTGATCCCTAATGATTTCTACTCTTGTATTTTTGGTCAACACTAGTCATTCCTTAATCCTCTTCATGTTTACCATCAGCTTTAGCAGTTGGTTTGTTTTTAAATTTTATGTCCATTTTCAAGACAAAGGAATTTAAAAATAGTAGTTTCAGCAAAGTTACTGTTCCTAGTGTCAAGTGGAGAAAAAGAACAGCAACAAATAAACTGCTTACAAGAGGAGTTCATTTGCAGGTGACGCTGTCAGTCCCTCTTGGGGATGGCCTCACGCTCAGGTCTACAAAACTGAGGTCCTGTTTTGGTGGATCTTGAATAATTGAAACTGACACCAACTCCATTAGTGTCTAGGATCTTCCTTTTATATGTGGAGTTTTGGGGGAAAACATTCAAAGCAATTTATTTGTAAATTCATATAGCTTGAGTATCCTTTATTTGAAACACTTGAGACTAGAGCTGTGTTAGATTTTGAGTTTTTTTGAGTTTGGAATAATTGCAGACTTTACTGGTTGAGTATGCCATGGCACTCAGAAAGGTTTTGGATTTGAGATTTTGATGTTTCGATTAAGGATGCTTACCCTGTATTAACCTTAGTAATAATTTTATTCCAGGGACACTATGCTTATTCTAAGCATATTAAATAAAGTTCTTAGAAGAAACAAGAATTACACATTCGGTGTTTCTGTGTCTTTGTTGTCAGTTCTGGTACGATTTCTCTCTAGAACTTCACGATCATAACATTTTCCTACCTTTATTCAAGATGGGCATTTAATTCTGGAGATAAAGGTAGTATTGTAGTTCTCTCGCTCATGTAGGGATGATAGTTTGATTTCTTTGGATTACTTACATATTTTTCTTATTTGGAAATTTCACTAGTTTGTAAATAATATAGCTGTTGTCATTTGTTGGTGCACACCTTCTAGTGCGTGTGCTTTCTCCTCGGTTCATATCACCACTGTTTTTTAGTGTCCATTGCTAACATGAATTTAACCTTCTGCCCATAAAAGTTAGAAAACTATTATGGTTGGACCTATTATTGAGGGAGGTTTATTGGGTTTTCTTACATAACTTTAAACATATAGTGGGTATTTTTATTACTTGTTTTTATATAATGTTTCAGTTGTGTAATTGAAAATTACTGACATAGAAGAATTTGTATTTTGTTGAATGAATTCACCTCTTACAGAATAAAATTAAATTGAATTTAGAAATTATTGTATTTGAACACTGACACTACCATTTGCTCTTCTTTTAATTTTTATTATTTAATGCTTTAACATTTCTGTAGTTTACAGGTTATAAAGTTTTAAGCTTGAAACTCAGCCTTCACATGGGGCTCTTATCTCCAGCCCCTCACACCCTTCAAAATAGTTTTAAAATTTTGAGACAGGGTCTCCCTAAAGCACTAAGTTGTGTATGCTGGGCTTGAACTGGCGATCTTCCTGCCTCATCACTGAGTGCTGGGATTATGTGCTTGTACCACAAATGCCTAGCTGCAAAATTTAATGTTGTATACAATGTATTGTAATGTTATATACAATGCTAAATGTTTTGATGCTGTAATTGTTGAAACTTACTGTGAGTCCTGTTCAAGGGGAACATTTGTAAGTTGGATTTGTTCCCAAGTCTGACAGTGAGCATTATACAGTACACCTGTGAGAGTTTGCAGCTCCAGTGTTCCTATGTCATAGACTGTGTAATTGTTCACCCGCATACCCATGCTTCCATGTTACCTGTGATTGCTGAGGTTAGAAAGGCATTTCTATGCTAGGATAATTTATAGTTCACTGGGGCCTCTTGCATTGGTAATGTCAGGCTTTCCAATTTCTGACATTTTAAACTTATCTTTGTCACTTCTGAGGAAAAGTATCTGTGGGTTTCAGTAAGAGTTTTAGCATTTAATAAAGAAATATATCTTTAGTTTACCTTCTTTGAATTGTTTGGGTGGGTATGCTGTGATATAATTTGAAAAGTAAAGGTAGATATCTCTTAATTCTTACTTTACTGTTAAGTTCTCTTACAAAATGATAGTATTACATTTAAAGAAGGTCACAGCTTTAAGGACTACTTACTTTTGCAAACATTTTATGAGCAGACTTTGTGAAACTAAATCTTTCATAGAACCATACTATATAAAGCAATAAAATCCTTACTGTTCCTGCTGGAAGATGGTGTGAAGTCAATTTGTCTTGAGGTCTTTAAGACACATTCACAGAACCTGAGAATTTCGAGGAATACAGAGGACAGATTCAACCCCACCCCTCCATTGTTGTGGGTGAGGGAACTAAAATTAGGTCCTATAGTGTCTGTGGAAAGCGAACATAAAACAAACTTGCAAAGTTTCTTCAAGCCCATTCATCTTCTTCCCTGATATTTAGCACTCGGTTGTGACATAAATAAGAATGCTTTTTTTAAATGTTTGTAATTTCTTTTTCCTTTATCTTTTGCTATTTTTTTCCCTAAAAATTTAGAGAACCTTTAACTTTATGTTTACTCTGAAGCCAGAAGGAAATTTTAATTTTTCCTGAAGCATTAAAACTGCCTATTGAAATATATATGAATATACATATGTGCAGGAGGGCTAACATGGTTCTACTATTGTATTATATCACTTAATGCTAAGCAATAATCGATGACAGGATATTAGATTAATAGTGTATATCTGTATGTGTTAGCCTGAACACACACTTCGAAGATATCAATATGTAAAGCAGCAACAAGAGGTGTTTTTTTTCTGTTGTTGTTGTT